>RJWJ010002372.1:0-102770 GCA_004363605.1 Indri indri
TTTTTTGAGACAGAGTCTCACTCTGTTGCCCGGGCTACAGTGCCGTGGCATCAGCCTAGCTCACAGCAACCTCAAACTCCTGGGCTCAAGCGATCCTTCTGCCTCAGCCTCCTGAGTAGCTGGGACTACAGGCATGCGCCACCATGCCCGGCTAATTTTTTCTATATATTTTTAGTTGTCTGATTAATTTCTTTCCGTTTTAGTAGAGACGGGGTCTTGCTCTTGCTCAGGCTGGTCTCAAACTCCTGAGCTCAAACAATCCGCCCGCCTCGGCCTCCCAGAGTGCTAGGATTACAGGCGTGAGCCACTGTGCCGGCCCTTCTTTATAACTTTTGTGTTGTGTGAATTTTTTATATGGAATAGGCATTACTTTTACAAACAAAAAAAAAAAAAACATTTTTAGGGAAAGGAAGCAAATCATGAGTGAAAATTGATTTAATTTCAATTCATTCCCTTCAGTCTTCTGTCCAATTGTTGGCCTGGGAAATGTAATTGTTCAGGATACATCATTCATCTGGTGGGCCATGAGAATTCCCCATGTATCTATTACAACTTAGGGTTTTTAGACACTGAATATTATTCTCCAAAAGTAAATTTATAAACTTGACAGAGTATAGTCTCCCTTTGTTTAAGCTGGTCTTACGAGAGAGCGAGGAAGAGATCTGTTGAGATCTTTGACAGAATTGTTCTGTAGACTGCTTTCTAATAAAGCTTATTCTATCACAATTCAAAAAGCCACTAAGGTCCTCAGACATGCCCAACAAATGGATTGTTAGTCTTTGCTTTGTTATTCTTTTATGGCAAAATGCATATTTCACTCTATGAGAATCTTCATAGCCCTTTGCCCTTTATCCAAGTATATTGGGGGGAAAAAATCTTTATTCTCAGAAATATGTGCCATCTTCACCTCTAGGCTAAATGCAGAGAAGCAGAAATGTTATTTTTACTTGCAACTCCTAAGACATGACCCCTTCAAGGTGAGGATCTTTTTGGTTACCCCCTCAGCACATGATCTAGGCCCAATAGTCTTTTGATGAGATGGATGGAATTAAACCCCAAGGAACGTGAGGAACTCTTTCTGTAAGGTATTAGGCTGCTGGGCACATCATCTATGGTTAAAGAGACAAGCAGGGGCAGGATATTTGTCCTGTCTGTGGGGACATGTGACATCCCATGGAAATCATTCCAGTGACTACCTGCAAAGTCTTTCAGACACCATGGGAATATCTTACAGAATAATATGCCCTCTACCCCCACACACACACAAAAATTCAAAATGAAAGAATTCTAATTTTGAAGCTGGATACAAGCAAGAGTGACTTCCCCTCCCCACTCCATCCTCACCACCCCCAACTCCCTGAATGGAACAATAGCTAGCATAACAAGTAAAGGGTTTCAATGTCTTAATACCAAACAGAAAGGAATTAAAGACATATTTTCAGTATTTATTCTAGAGAATAACTGATAACAGAAACACCTCAGATACTCTTGCTCATTTTGAAGCTTTAATCCAGAGCTTGGACATAGAGAAGCATTTCCAAATTACTGCAAAAAAGAACAAACTAACTGTACTTATAAAAGCCCTCTTTTCTTTCTTATTTACTTCCAGGGCAGGACCTGTCATGAATTTCTTTAACTAATTAAGAGTTCAAGGAAACTAAAGAAAAACAGCAAAACTCTGGACAACATGGCCAACGCAATCACTAGACACTTCACAGATTAACCAACTACCAATAACCCAATTTTACATTTGGAAATCTTATTTCTACACAATATTTCACTCCCCATTGCACCACTGGAAATTTACAAACTATTAGGAAATATTAGACTAACTAATGAAATTTTTTTAATAGTGCCAATGAATTCAGTCAGAGTGCTAAGGCTGGATACTATAGTTAGAAACTACAGATTAGACTCATCCTAAATCAACCAAAACCAAATTCCCTTCTAATTTACAGATTTAATTGTTTCTGGGAATCTTGTGAGTTACTAAAGCTGAATATGTCATAAAAGGATGAATCACTTTAATGAATCTGACAAATGTCTTAGTTCCGATAGCATAAAAATCTCCCATTCTCGAGAAAGACCCAAACAGACAAACACACACAGAATATGGAAAAGTGTCCCTAAAATTCAGTTCAGTAAGAATGACAAAGGGCTTTTTATTCTGGGATTTGTCTCTGGAAAGATCGTACATGTGTGCAGGAACTCAGATTCCATCTGTTGCTTTAGAGCCAACAGGCTTTATTGTATTGACTTTGCGCTCTTATCTGATGGCAATAAATTCTCACCAGAGTGAAACACCAGCTTAGCCAGTGACCCCTGCTGTTCAAATCAGACAATGGAGCAGGTCTTTCTTCCCAGAGCCGCTCTGTGGCTGTGGACCGCCCTCTATGAATGGCCTTGGGTTTCTGCTGTTTCCATTCAGGATTTCCTAATGTGAGCAATTAGGAGATACTTCATTTCAAGGGTTTCATCAGCAGTTGCAACACATCAGTGAGCAATAAACTACTAGCACCCCAGAAAAGGACAGGGAAAGTTGGGATGAAAGGGGCAGGGGAGAGGAAAGGAAAAGTACCAATAAATATGTCTGTGTTTAAGGTGCAAAATGGACTAGGTGTACACAGTGGACACAAATGTCAAATTTTTGAACCTGAACACCAAGGAATTTCTACTGGCCCAGCAAATCTGAGACCTTATCCTGTAAATAAAAGGTTGCTGGGGAGGGTGTGTGCACTAAACAGAAATGGAATTTCCTTCCCAAAGGTCGATGTCACTGAACTGCCCCTCGCCCCCGGTTTTATTTCAAGCAGAAACAGCCCAGGGATGCAAACAGGACATGCCATGTCCCAGCTCCACACCTTCTGCCAAAATTTCTAGGGCCATTTTCACATCGAAGGAGCAATAGAAGAAATGGAAGCTGGTCTCTCCCAAGGCACCAGCCGCCAGCAGTCTCCATGACGTGCCCGCATCTTCTCTTGCGAGAAGCACACTCTACTATAGAACAGCTGTCTCAGTCCGTTCCCAGTCGGCTGCTGTCTAAAACACTCGTGGGGCCGGGGAAGGGCGAGAAAATGTTCTGTTGGAGTGGTAGGTTATCATTGTAGGTATTAATTGTTTTTATCATATTGTAGTAATTGTTTTTTAGTCATTTTCTACTGAGCTCCAAAAGCATCCATTCTCAGTGAGCAAGTTTGTTGTACCTGGGACAAAGAGAACTCGGGAACTTGAGGAGTTCACACCGGCTTTGAACCCACCGGCCAAATTGCTTACACAGCCCCGGGCCATTACAGCTGTCCCCCGGGCGGACTCCTTCGGGGCGAGGAGGGGTCGGGCCCGGGCTGGCTCCCGCTTCTCCCCCAGGAGCCTGGGGAGCACCGTCTGCGCCTCGGCCGCCTCTCCCGCGCCCCTCCTCCTCCAGCTCCGCGGCAAAAAGGGGGCGCCGAGCCCCGCGTCTGTCTCGGCCGGGGCGGGGCCGGGTCTCCCGGGACCTCTCGTGTGCTTTCCCAGCCCCGACTTGGGGCCCCAACGACCCTTGAAGTGTTCGAGATACACGCAGGAGCTCGGGTTAGGAGTTGGCAAACTGTTCGCCCTCAGACCAGACTATTCTTTTCTTGAAAGGAGAAGCAAAGATTCTCTGGTCGCAGGCCCTGGTCTCGTTCTCGGAAGTCAGCGTCCGAACCGCTGGGCTCCGGGGGTCCGAAGGGCACATGGAGCTGCGCGGCAGCGGAGCGCGGCACCTGTCCCCGTGCGCTGGCGCGAGGAAGCTGCCCATCCCGCGGCCCGGGCGACTCTCTGCGGGCCGGGTGCAGGCAGGACCCAAAGCGGGGGAATGAGGGAATCCCCCACTCCCCCAAAAAAGCCATCTTCACGCCCAACATGTAAAAATGTAAGGGATATCAGAGCTTCAGGAGCGTAAAGGAAGCCGACTTCCAACCCTAAAGGACAATCTCTGTTTGGGGAAATGGCGCCCTCAGATGGCTGCCGCGAGTACCGCGGAAAATGCTTGGGGCTGGCGCGCCGCGAGCCCCCACCGGAGCCGAGCCGGGAAGGCCTGGCAGCAGCGGCCCCGGAGGAGGAGGTGACGTCACCCACCCCTCGGGCCTGCGCGCGGACGAAAGCCACGCGACCGCGCTGCCGCAGACACCCAACAGGTCAGGACAGTCCCCAAGGCCTGCCCGAACCGCAATTTCACCGATTTCACTGAGGCACATGTAACGCCAGCAGCTGTACCACTTACTGCGTGACAGGCTTCAAGCTACTTAACCCCTCTGGGCCTCAGTTTCCTCGTGGCTACTTATGTGCAAAATGGTAATCACACCCACCTGCAGGGTGGCAGTTAGAATTTCATGAGCCTGGGTGGCCCTCGGTCAGGCAGTGCAGCCCCTTAGCGTGGCTGTGGGTCGCCCTTCTCTGTGCGACCAGTCACATAGGCCGCTCCCTGTGTAACTGCGTTAATCTCGGCTCCTCCCGAGTTCCCAGAAAGGCTCAGCGCCCTCCCGGAGGCCGTGCATTTTAATAAGAAGCATCGAACCCCGAGCTTTCCAATCGAAAGGAAGGGCAGGACAGTGGTGTGAACGTTGGCAGCCAAGAAGCTTGTTTCCAATTCGAGGCTGCCCCTCCGCAGCCAGTGCTAGATTATGTGAATCAAGAAACCAGCACATTACACATACTGTTCTCCCCCGTCTTGCTTCTCGGAAGGAAGGGTCCATACGCTTTCATTTTACTACTAGCGGGGGGCGGGGGGACTCGCTTTCACAGCTCTTCACCGATGCCCAGCGGACCCCCGACAGGACAGGGCCTCTGAGCCGGAGAGTGAGGGTCCTGCCGACGCAGAAACTCTTACGGCCGTTACAGATTTACCGAGAAGCCACATCGTTCTGGACAGATTGAGGGGAGCCTTCTTTGTCCTTCAAGCTCTTAGGTGCCCTGGCCACAGGACACACTCCAGCAGAGAAGTGGGGCCAAATCCAGAGCACGGTTGTCGAGGCTCTTCTGCAGCCTGCAGCACTGGGGTGGGATGCTGTCCCCTGTGTGCGTGTGTATGTGTGTGGTCTTGACCAACCCCATCACCAGGGACCCTGGGCAGCCCCTTTAATCAGTCCACAGTGGAGTGGGCGCCCATCTCCACTTACCCTGCGTTTGGGTGAATAGAATTTCCGTTCCCAAAACGCGAAGGAACTAAGTGGGCAGGGAGAGGGCGTTTGTAAAAACAAAAGCCTTTGGCAGGTTTTGATAAATTGCTAGGATCGGAGGAGACCTGTGGACCAACAGGGAGCGGAGAAGAGTCGGGTTAAGCAAGGCCCCGCCACGGGGCAGCACCACGTGTGCACTTCTCTGTTGCGCGTTTCGCGTCCGGTGACTGGATGCGGTTGCTCTGGGACCCGGGCTGGAGAGGCGCGCCGGGACGGTCATGAGCGTCCCCGCCCGTGCACTTTTCACACCGACAGCGCTCAGCGCCCGCGTGCCAGCGTCTGCGGGAGGTTATTTCCCTGTTCCCCAGCAATCAGCTCGTCCCGCGGCCGTGCTTGTCACGCGGGAATGCGCTTAGCCGGTCGCGGACCAGAAGCAGAAGGAAAAGAGAGAAGCAGCACCCGAAGTGGGGAGAAAAGACGCAGCGGTGCAGGGTGAGGTCGAGGATGGGGGCCGCGGGTGCGGGGAGGGGCCACGGTGGGCGCAGCGGCCCGGGCAGCCAGGCGGGCCAGAGCAGGTCACTGAACCGCAGGGATGGGGACTCCGGCGCGGCTCCCGGCGCCCCCTGGCGGCGAGCGGGCCGCCCGGCTCCCAAAACAATGCCCCAGGCTGGCGGTGCGCCTGGGCCCCCAGCCACTCCCGGGTGTGCGGCCGACTGGCTTCGGGCTCCTGGAGCCCCCAGCGAGGGGATCTGCAGGGCGGAGGCGACCCCAAGGGAGGGTGATGGGGGTGGGGACAGTGGAGGCAAGGGGGCCCTCATCCCGCTGCCAGGCACAAGTCGTAGCATCTCTCGGAGCTCGGGCTCTGCTTAGCTCTTTGGTTCGGTGTGCTTCTGTTTCCTTAGGGGTTTATCTGCAAAGCAGTTTGTGTTGGGGAGGAGGAGTAAAGGCCTCTTGATGCTTTTCTTAGAGACGAAAAGGCCCAGGACCAATTCCGAGGAAGAGTGGCCTTCTACTGCCGGCCCGCGCCCTTCCTCCGCAGAGCAACCGCGGCAAAGGCCAGACGAAACTTGTTGGGCTTTTAAAGGGACGCAGATTTTTGGAGGTCAGGATGTGCACTCCCTTCATATGGCGATTTTACTGGCGTGTTTACTGCCAGGAAGAGGTAGGAGATAACCCTGAGTGGGCTTTCGCCACCCACTCGTTAGACCCCTCCTCTAAGCAGCGGGAGCACAAAGTGTGCCCGGTAACTTGGGCCAGGGGGGCCACCAAGGCGGAAGGAGGGAAATAGGGAAGCCGCAGTCTGAGCCTGTTGATGGCTCTAAGTGGGCGGGAAGTCATAACAATGCACCCACCTTACATATGAAAGAACCTCGCCCTCCAGGGATTATCTCTTTGGATCTGCACCTCCACCCCTAGAGGAAGGTTGGTGGGGGCGGAGGCAGCTTGCCTTGAGGGGAGACGGGATGATTAGGGAAAAGGACCATCACACACACACACACACACACACACACACACCTACCCCTTCCCTTTCCTGGCACCTTATTCGCGGTTTACAGATGTGAACTTACTGTTTGCAGTCCTCAAAGACACTAGATCCCCAGCTCCATGAGAGCAGAGGCCGGCCTGTTTGTTCATCTCTGCACACCCGGCGCCCCGCGCGGTGCCCCGCGGTACATGTAGGACGAATGAACTAGGTCCGCCCAGGCCGCGACTAGCCCTCGTGGAGCTCTAGGCTGAGCTCCTTCCTCTGCAACTCGCTCCTTCCAGCCTGCCCACCTGGCACTTTTTCTGCCAGTCTCTTGTGCCGGGCACCAGTCTTTCCAAACTGTGCCCTGGGGGCCCATACTCCGGCTCTCCAGCGCGCCCTGCTGCAAGGGCCGGGTGCGTTAGGGCCCGTGATGCCTTCTAGTGTTGTGTCATCCCATTCATTTAAGGGAGGAAAGTCTCTTCTCCCAAACAAGTAAGTGATGGGCAGTCCTGTGAGATTCTGACGGGATTCTGCAGGGGCGTTTCTACCATGGCAAAATCTTCCAGACACTCACTGCAACAAAATAACAAGCCCAGCGCTTTATTGTTACTTAGTTTTCCATGTAAAGCTTTCCCCATACTACTCTATTTATAATGTTTTTAAGGCCAGGGGGAGCACACCGCATGGACCAAGCTGCTGAACTGCGGCTGGAGATTCAAGAGGAAACAAAATTCGCCAAGGCGGCCTGGGGCGGGCAGGTCCCGGGCTCGAGCCCAGGCCACAAAGAGCCGGGGGGCATCCGGCTCGCGGCTCCGGGCTCCCGAGGACGCCGTTCCGCCCGGCCATCCCGCCGGGAGAGCAGAAACTTCTGGCTGGGGCAAAACAAACCCCGGCCAGGGCCGCGCGGGGCCGGAGCGCGTTCCCGCCAGGACCCGGCTGCGAGGCCTCTCGCCGTGGGCGCCGCTGCCGCAGCCCGCGCCCCACTCGCTCACTGCTGGGGCGCAGCGGCCAGGCCCGTTTGTTGTTGAAAGCACTCCTAGAGCGCGCGCGCGGCAGGATCTGGGGAGGGGGCGCAGCCAGAATTTCCTTCCAGGGAGCGCGGAACGGGCATTCTCAACGCAAAGCCAGACCGAGAAAGTAGTGACCAGCCCTCCTCAGATTACCCTTCTTTGGCTCCTCCCTTGCTCCCCCCACCTCAGATTTGCATAAAAAAGGCCAAGAAAACTCTGGCTGTACCCCAGCCGCCGCTCACTCTGCTCCCTCGGGTCGGAGCCCCCCGGAGCTGCGCGCGGGCTTGTAGCGCCTCGCCCGCGCCGTCCTCCCGGAGTCCGGCTTCGCCGCGATCTGGACGCTGGTTTCCAGGCCCCCGAGCCGCGCCGAGCGAAGCGAGCGGGCCAGGAACGAGCTAAGGCTCCAGCCGCCTCGCGCTTCCCCGGCTCCGCTCTCCGCCCTCCGGGGGTCGCGCGCCCACGATGCTGCAGGGCCCCGGCTCGCTGCTGCTGCTCGTCCTCGCCTCGCACTGCTGCCTGGGCTCGGCGCGCGGGCTCTTCCTCTTCGGCCAGCCCGACTTCTCCTACAAGCGCAGCAATTGCAAGCCCATCCCGGCCAACCTGCAGCTGTGTCACGGCATCGAGTACCAGAACATGCGGCTGCCCAACCTGCTGGGCCACGAGACCATGAAGGAGGTGCTGGAGCAGGCGGGCGCCTGGATCCCGCTGGTCATGAAGCAGTGCCACCCGGACACCAAGAAGTTCCTGTGCTCGCTCTTCGCCCCCGTCTGCCTCGACGACCTAGACGAGACCATCCAGCCGTGCCACTCGCTGTGCGTGCAGGTGAAGGACCGCTGCGCCCCAGTCATGTCTGCCTTCGGCTTCCCCTGGCCCGACATGCTCGAGTGCGACCGCTTCCCCCAGGACAACGACCTCTGCATCCCCCTCGCTAGCAGCGACCACCTCCTACCGGCCACCGAGGAAGGTAAGCCTTCTCTCTCACTTCTCTCTCTCTCCCAGCTGGGCTGAGCCGCTCCCAGGGGATCCCGCTCCTGCCCGGAATCCCGGTGCGTCCTCGCTTGGGGTGCCAGTCCCAGTAAGGACAGACGCTCTCCCTGCCCTGGTCTGTCATCGCGACAAGGCTGTATCAAATTTGAGGCACCCCAACCACACCTCAAGTCTCTCATTCTTCTCCCGAGTTGTACCAGGTATACTTAGAGACAAGAAAAAAGAAAAGAAAAGAAAATGAAGAACTGAAAGGCGGCTTAAAAAAAAGGAAAAAGTAGATATACAGTTATTGTTGAAGATGCTAGTATTGGGGCCACCCTCCGAGTGGCCTTGTGGGGTGATCATTCTGGCCAGAGGCTCCTAGCTCAGCCTCATTGGGCACCTTCCCAGCACTAGGCAGGAGTCTCGTCGCAGGAACGTTTCCCGTGCAGGCGGATGACAAGGATGCCCAAGCAGATAATCTTTTAAGGTCCTCTTTGTCCTTTTCCAATTTAGGTTTTGAAAATTAAACCGGTACGGGCTCGGAGCACGTGGAAAATTGAGTATTGGTTGTAGCTGCTCAGGTGTTGAGGAAGAGGGCATAAAGGGAATCTCAGGGAATCATCTTTCTATCACTCTCAGCTTTTATCTTACGGGTGGTTTTAATTAACTGGAGAAAATCATGCAAAAGACAGATTCTCAAGTTTTTAGAAAACAGAGGGGGAGTTCCTGTGCAAAAACCATCAAAGCAATGAAAACCTCATGGGCTCTTGATATTCTTCCTGAAAAGAAAACATACACAATGTGTCGGAGCTGATTTAGGTCCCCTGGGATGGAAAGGGGGCTTCCTAATCCCTTTCAGGGCTCCAGCAGCATCTCCCTTTCAATCTCTAATTGTTTTCCTACAGACATCATTAGTTAAAGAAAATGCAAAGTTCTTTAGCAATCTTTCCTGGCAAGCACCATGAGTTTGCAATCATCTTATTGGTTAGGTTTCTAATTTATTGCAAATGTTTGGCATTTTTCAAACATTTGTCCAACATATACCATAGACCAACCAATACAGGTTTGTAGTATTTTATATAACTCTGAGAGCTCCTAATTGGAAATGTTTGATTTTGTTCGGGTGAGGGGAGTTAAGGGCAGTTTTGTGGGTGTTGCTTTTGTTTTTTATTTCACTATCAGCGGCATCGTACACTGTACATTTCTCCAAAAAGGCACTTTTCCCCTTCAAAATAAAAGTTCTTCAAAATTTGCTTTGTGATTTTCCTAATTTGATAAATAACGCTTCTATTGAGCCACATAAAGTTTTTCTGAGAAAATTCAATTTTATATGTGAAAAATGTTCTAATTTCACCTAAATTTTAAAGACAGCGTTAACACATTTATAAATGAGAGAAAGGAAATATGTTTTCTTTTTCTCCTTTTCTTGAGAAATCAGACTCTTAGCCTCTCTGATAATTGTGCTAGGAGCACACAATTCCTCAGTTTGGTCAGACCCCATAAACACTTTTGCTTCATCTTTGATTAGCTTTAGGAGCAGGTTGGTTTGTTTGTTTGTTTGCTTGTTTGTTTTGAGAGTTTGAAACAGGCAAAGAGGGGCAAGAAGAGCCTGCACCAGGAAGTTTGTAGATAACAATGAAATAAATACCGACTAACTCAAGCACAAACTTAGCAGAAGGCACAAGGTGACAAAGAATGAGTTAGAGCAGGCTGTTGTATTTATTAGTAAGGTGGAAACAGCCCATATGTAATCCTTACAAGACTAGCCAGCCACCCCTCCCAGCCCGTACTTGAAATATCTTGAAATGAGTCCCCTGAGACACAGAGTTCTGATGAACTGAGTGGGCTACACTGGTGTCCTGCTGCTGAGAAGGACGATCTATTGGCTGTATTTTGTGGTTACCAGTTTTCCCAAATCCTTCAGGGGCCTTTGGTTCTTTTGGTGCCTTCTATTTAGACAGGCTTTGGGAATAACTGTTTCAGACTGAATTAGTCCCAGGAGTCGGGAGGATGAGCTAGAAAAGCTGCAACCTGTCCCACTTAACAGTAGCCACACACCCCTGCCCCACGACTTCCTTTATGAAAAGTCATCATTTTTTAAACACAATATATGGGTGTTCTCATTTTGCCCACCCAAAAATGGGAAGCATGGGAGACTTTCTTAGGAATGAGTGATCCTACTTTTATAGAAGAGGCAGAAGCTAGGGTCATATAGGGTAATTGCTACTCTTGCCTGTGTAGGTCCCTTTGAGTTGTTTACAAACGCCACCTGCTGTTCCCTTTTAAGCAAACTTACTGAAGACTTTTTCCCATTTCTAGCGCCAAAGGTTTGTGAAGCCTGCAAAAATAAAAACGATGATGACAACGACATAATGGAAACTCTTTGTAAAAATGATTTTGGTAAGTAATACAACAACGACAGATTTCACATTCAAAAGTTTTATTTACCAGTAAAACTTAAAGACACAAATCGTTAAGATGTTGCTAGATAAAGGTTGGGTGAAATGCAATCACAGCTCCTGTTTCCCCAATCATCTAACTTGCTCTATCCTAGTTTCCTCCTCATGTAACTGTCATTTATTGAGTCATATCTTGTTACGTGAGGTTCCTTGTTCTTTTAAGCTATAATCAAATAATGCAAATTATTCCGATTATCAATTTTCATCGGCACACTTCAAATCTCATTTTGGCTTTTTCTTGCCAGCAAGCATAATCTTGAGCCATATTCTCTTTCTATTACTTACCATGTGCAGCAGGGATGGAAATGTAAATATTAGCCCCAGCAAAACAGATTCAAGGTATTACATTGGCCACAAATAAAAATTTACTCTGGCATCAAACCAAATATTTTTACTTTATTCATAACCCATAAGGATTTGCTCCTCTGTGTTCCACCATTAGTGAATATATCCAAGGCACTGGTTAATAATTTGTTGGGGAGAGGTTCCTTAAATTTAAAAAAAAGCATGGGATACTGAGAAGACACCTATTATGGGACACCTAACAACCTTGAAATACCTTCTTAAAATCCTTTTGAAAAAAAGGCTTTGGTAAAGTTTTTATGAATAAGTCTGGACACAGTTGCCATACTTTTGCAAATAGTTTTTAAAAAAAAAAAACTTAGAAATTTACTTTAGCAAGATACATGAAAGATACCATGATAAGTCACTCCCCTTAAGAGAGGATTGTAAGAGGAAAGAGAGTTGGGATTTTGACCATACAGAACTCCACCAGCACCTCATCTGCTGACCTCAGCCTTCTCAGGTGAGGGGAGGAGCCCAGCTAGACATGGGATCAATGCTCAGTTCAGAGTTGGGAATGGCCAAGAACTTCCCCCAGGCTCCAGAGGCTTTGCTGCTTTCATCCTGTTCCACAGGCAGGCACCTTTTGGTGTGTTGGAATGGTTGGCATAAACTTACTAGTAAACAGATATGATTCCCTGCTCTATCAATAATGGACGCCAGCAGATCCATATTAATATTTCTACATATTCAGCTAAGTCCTTAAGACTGAAGGAAGTCACTCCAGCTCCCATTATTGATGCCCTCCCACTCTCCTCGCCTTACCATCCCAGAAATCTCAGGCCTGGTCAGTCCCCGACACTCTGGAACAATCCAGTCACTGCTCCTTGACAGCCCCAGGTCTCTTCCAGGAAGTGTCCTGGGTTTAACCTTGTCTGGTCCCAGAACAACCATACCCCAGTGTTAGGAAAGACTTCTCACTGCTGAGGAAGGAGAATAAAGAGAGGTAGCTCAAAGCCCCAACCAACCCTTTTTCTCAGGAAGAGCCACGGATGGGGTTGATAGTGTTTCATATACCTGTATTCAGATACATACAGCTCTCAAACTGGCTGAGGGCCAGGCATGGTGGCAATGGATAATCCCAAATTGCCAGAGCCTTACCAAAACACAGTTCTTAGCTTCCATGCTACGCGACTTAATTAAGGGCAAGATTTAAAAAATCATTTTAATAATATGTATATTAAAATGCTATAAAATATAATATATTCTACTGGGAGCTTATGTCCTTTGCACTACATACAATACATATCTCTCTACTGACTTCCATGAAAAAGTTGGTGGTTATGTTGTGTGGCTCCAAAACAGTTGACTTTGGAAAACACATACACATATTGCTTGCTTTGTGGTGGACCTTTCAGAAGACTCTCTTTCTAAGGATGCCCCATCAAGACCTGAGCCACGGCCAGGCCGGGTGTGGTGGCTCACACCTGTAATCCTGGCACTCTGGGAGGCCGAGGCAGGAGGATAGCTCAAGGTCAGGAGTTCAAGACCAGCCTGAGCAAGCGTGAGACCCCATCTCTACTAAAAATGGAAAGAAATTATCTGGACAACTAAAAATATATAGAAAAAATTAGCCAGGCATGGTGGTGCATGCCTGTAGTCCCCGCTACTCAGGAGGCTGAGACAGAAGGATCGCTTGAGCCCAGGAGTTTGAGGTTGCTGTGAGCTAGCCTGATGCCACGGCACTCTAGCCCAGGCAATGGAGACTCTGTCTCAAAAAAAAAAAAAAAAGACCTGAGCCAAAAAATGAGGGTGTGTGTGAATAAGCCCTAGTGTTCTCTCTCCCCTTAAAGAGAGAAAGCCTTTCAAAACAACATGGAAGTTATCACACTTAATGTATCAGATACCTCACAAGCTTTGTTTTCTATTTCTTCACTCTCCTTTTGACCCTAAAGAGATAATGAAGCAGAATTTCAAAAGTGCATCATATAGTCTTGATTTATAAGCAGTATTCCTTATTGCCTCTGTTCTTTGGGGAGTAAGGAAGGAGGAAGACAAACAAGAGTAGAAATCTGATTTATTTAACTTGAATCATCTGGAAGGGCATCAGACTCCCCCCCCCTCCCCATTGCACTCCCGAAGTACAGGAAAATGCAGACCACCTACTGCAGTGGTGCAAGTCCTGGGGAATGAAAAATGGCTCAGAACTGCCTTCCTATTATACAACCTATTGTTGGACCAGATAATCTCACTCTGCCTCCTCTCATATCCTGTATCCCCAGTCACATCTTCCAGGGCAGAAAAAGTTATTTTGGAGCTTTAATTCCCTATGTTTGGTCCCAGCTGAAAAATCCAAGGAGGAAATCCCAAATGTTTTCCCATGGTCAGAGTTTGCAAAATTGGTTATTTTAGAGCTGGACAAAGATGAGTTATAAATCTTCCGCCTGGTTAAAAGTGATAATTTTTCTGTTTGGCACTGCAAAATATTTCATTTGACCAGGTGAAATCTTGCACATGTCCTGTCTGTGCTATAGACAAAGCTCCCAGGTAACATGTCAGTCCATGTCTCCCACCATGGTGAGGTCTCCCAGCACCCCACCCCCTACACAGAAGCTACAGGAACATACCACATTTCCACGTGGCTTATTCTATGACTTGAGTCTCATAAATTTTGAGCACTCAGTACTATGGTTCAGATGCGTATCATATCAGACAAAGACCATGGTCGGCCAAGTCACAGCATCCTTGATTTATTTGTTTGAGCTTCTACGATTTCCTGGTTGACTAGAAATTCATACTCAGTCAAATTCCCTTTCTGAGATTTAGAAAAAGGAAAAGAAAACCTCAGAGTTATGCATACACAGAAAACTCTTCCTTGATTACTAATTTAAACACTAGATTAAACCCAAAATCGGGAAGTCATACTTGCACTCCATCCACAGAGAACAGCTGTTAGTGGGACCAAGGGTCTTAGGACATATTGGAGTTGGGCAAGTTAATGCTCCAATCAGTGCAAGAAAACAGGACTTTGTCTCAAGAGAGCACAGTGGTGGTATAGGAGGAGGTTTGGGAACCAGAATTCTGAGTACTAGACTCAGCTAGGAAACAACCTAACTGGGTGACCTCATGCAAGTCACTAAACTCTGGATTTAAGATTCTTTGTGTATGAACAAGAGATTTTAATGGGATGATCCCTTCTAACCTTAAAATTCTATCCTTTTCCTGCCTTCATGGAGTCTTGAAATTTAATTCCACCATGTACATTTGTAGGGTTTTCTTTCCCAAAACATACTGTTCATGTCTATAAAACGTGTCCTTTACAGTAAACCACTTACTTTTGGTCTTCAAATTCTAATGAGTCTACATATACATTTTGGAAACAGTACATATATGATCTGTAAATGCCTTGGCGTTGGACAGGCAAATGAGAGTATATGAGGATGAGGTCTTCAGAAAAACACTTTTATGGCTAAACATGTTGTGCTCTTAAAAAGAAACTTGCATATTTTTTCTCCTAGTTACTTTACCAAATCAAATGCAGCTGTAAGATCAATTCTCCTTCCCTGTAATCTGTTCTTTAGAAAACAATGATTGTGTGATACAATTTCCTTACAGGTTTGTCCAAAAACCTCTCTGACATAATAAATTGAGTTTAAAGTTTACAGCCACAGAAGGATCATGTTTCACCCAAGAGTCAGGCATTTCTTTTCATGCTGAAGTTTCCAATAGGGAAAGTCATTTGTTGGGGAGAGCAGGAACCACATGCAACCTTCTTACAAACACAAGGGCGAGGAAACAAGAAGAAAAGTTAATTGAGTCCTGCAAGGAGAAAGAGTTTTGAAAGGATGGCTGATTTGAAACAAAGTGCCTGGCAAAGGCTTTGAGGCTTTAGAAATGGAGCCACCTGCTGCCCTCAGCTCCCAACCCCGTACCTGCAGCCTCTGACAGTCTCATTAACTCTGGGAAGCTCATCTTCCCTCCCGCAGGCTAGGTCACACAAACAGGCTGCAGAATGGGGTGCGGAAACTTCCAACCTATACTGTATTCCTTCATTATAACTGGTAGGATTCTTTCTGCCCTCTCTTGTCTTCCTAGCGTTGAAAATAAAAGTGAAGGAGATAACCTACATCAACAGAGATACCAAAATCATCCTGGAAACCAAGAGCAAGACCATTTACAAGCTGAACGGTGTGTCTGAGCGGGACCTGAAGAAATCGGTGCTGTGGCTCAAAGACAGCTTGCAGTGCACCTGTGAGGAGATGAACGACATCAACGCGCCCTATCTGGTCATGGGACAGAAACAGGGCGGGGAGCTGGTGATCACCTCGGTGAAGCGGTGGCAGAAGGGGCAGAGAGAGTTCAAGCGCATCTCCCGCAGCATCCGCAAGCTGCAGTGCTAGTTCCGGCGCCCGGATGGCGTCCGCCAGGCCCGCCCCGGAGCGCGGCTGACGTTTCCCAAGCGCAGTCCCGGCTGCGGGCGCTCGGTCCCCAGCCTGGAGCAGCTGCCCCTGCCTTTTGCACGTTTGCATCCCCAGCATTTCCTGAGCTATAAGGCCTTAGGAGGCCTCAGGAATGGATAGCTGTTTTCACGTAAAGGAAAAACCCACCCAAATCTCGTAGAAATGTTCAAACTAATAAAATCATGCATATTTTTATGAAGTTTTAAAATAGCTCACTTTAAAGCTAGTTTTGAACAGGCGCAACTGTGACTTGGGTCTGGTTTTGTTTTGTTTTGTTTTTCTGTTTGAGTCAGCTGATTTTTACTTCCCACTGAGGTTGTCAGAACATGCAAATTGCTTCATTTTTCTCTGTGGCCCAAACTTGTGGGTCACAAACCCAGTTGAGATAAAGCGGGCTGTTATCTCAACATCTTCCTCAGCTCCAGCCTGAGACACTGTCTAAGTCTCCTAACAATTGGTCGTTTTACACCCTCCTTGGGAACTTAAGCTGTTGCATGTATCACATTCCAGCTACAGTACTTTCATTTATAAAAAGCACATTAACCATTCCTCATAGCATGATTTCTTCAAATAAAGGGCAAAACAAATAAATTTTATAATTGACCTGAGTACCTTAAGCCTCGTTTAAAACATTTTTACTTAATTTTTGCAAATTAAACCATTGTAGCTTACCTGTAATATACATAGTAGTTTACCTTAAAAAGTTGTAAAAATATTGCTTTAACCAACACTGTAAATATTTCAGATAAACATTATATTCTTGTATATAAACTTTACATCTGTTTTACCTGTTCTTGTCTTCTGTCTTGTCTTAGTAGAAGGATCTGGGAAGGGAGCTATGAATGAGTGGTCACTTTCCTCTGTGAGGCCCAGCCCTCCAGCAGTTTGAAGATATCTGCTTCTCAAGTGACACAAAGTGTCTCCCCCGGCCCCACATCACCCTGCCCTCTCACCCTGTGCCTCACATCTCACACAGATTGCACCGCTGCTGACCCTGCGGGAAGCAGAGATTTGCAGGCGCTGGAAAAGGGTTGCCTTCCTTTGCCCCTTCTCAGCAGTTCAGCTGCAGCTATGTGGCAATACCACTCTGAGGTTCATGAGCTTTACAGCTGTGCTTTTCATTTCCTGAAATTTTCATATTGAAAAAGAATAACCATTGCAAAAATGTTAATTTTTTTCCCCACCTAAACTCTACCCCTCAGATAAAGAGAGCCATGACTTGTGGAGTATGCACTGCAAGGCAGGGAGTAGAAAGGGGATGGCGAATGACGAGCATGAAGATAAGAAAGCAGCAGGACGGATAGACATCCATCCATAAAATGTCAGTCTTAGTCCTTTTGGGCTTCTGTAACCTTAGACTGGGTAATTTATAAAGAACAGACATTTATTTCTCACAATTCTGGAGGCTGGGAAGTCCAAGATCAAGACACCGGCAGACTCTGCCTCATGAGGACCTGCTTCATAGATGATGCCTTCTTGCTGGGCCCTCCCACAGCAGGAGGGGCAGACAAATTCCCTCAGGTCTCTGTTACAAGAGCACTAATCTCACTCAGGAGGGCTCTGCCCTCATGGCCTAGTCACCTCCCAAAGGCCCCACCTCTTAATACCAACACGTTAGGGATTAGATTTTAACATACGCAGTTTGGAGGGACACAAACATTCAGGCCATAGCAATGTCCATCCAAACACTTCATCATTTTATTATGGAACCTCCACAGAAATTCCATTAGACACATAAGGAAACTCAGGCTCAAAGAGGTTAGGCAGCACAGCTCGTAAGAGGCAGCTCCATCATAATTTTATGGGACCACCGTCATACATGTAGTCCGTCTTTGACCAAAATGTCATGTGGAGCATGACTGTATGTCTCTCTATAGACGTTCCAACCCCCCCACCCCACACACACACACACCTCTTGTTCCTGTCTTTGGTGAGGGCACAAGCCAATGAGATATGCTTAGGGCAGAGCAGATAAGTTTTTGTTTGATTTTGCATTTTGTCTTATTGTTTTGCTTTGTATAATGGTTCAAATATACATGGTTCATTTATTCTTGAAATAATCATGATTGCATTCTGAGTCACTTTTTCAATTATCAGATTTCTTTTGTAAGCAGATGAAAACATGAATGTCCATCCATTATTGGAATAAGACAGCAAGTAATGAAGAACATTGGATTTCTGAGTTTCTTAAGATGATTCATGACCCGTTAATAAACTTAAAATGCCCAAAATGGGGATCAGCCTAAATGGAAAAGTTAAAAAATATAAAAACCGCATATCTACTATGCATTTAATTCCTCTTCCCTTTAACAAATAGCTTGATAATTGAGTTGTTCTACAAGAACACATGTATAAGAGGTTTTTGGGCAGCATTTCTTAAGTGCGCAAAGGACAGACACTGTCTACATGCACAAATCAGTATACTGAAATTCATAGAATTAAAAAGGATCAGTTTTATCTAAAAACACTCTCCATTCCCGTCTTAGTCTGTTTTCTAAAATAAAATACCACAAGGTAATTTATAAACAATAGAGATGCATTTGGCTCATGTTTCTGGAGGTTGGGAAGGTCAAAAGCATGGCACCGGCAAGAGCACTCGTGCCACGTCCTCCCACAGTGGAAGGTGAAAGAGCAAGTGAGTGAGCGAAACAGACAGAGGAAGGGGCCGAACTTACCATCTTCGTCTGGAACCCACACACAAGATAACAGCATTAATTCATTCCTGAGGGCAGAGCCCACTTGACCCAATCACCTCTTAAAGGTCCCACTTCTCAACACTGTTGCATTGAGACTTAAGTTTCTAACACATGAACTTTGGGGAACACATTCAAACCATTGGAATTCGTTATTCTCTATTGTATCGTCAAATGATAATTTGGCTGATCTTTTTACCTTTCAACTCTTGTTTACTATCAGGTTTTCAATGTTCTTGATGGGGGGATTAGTTTGGAAAGCAAATCCAGGCATATGTATCCCTCACGCAGTCACCGCATCTGGATTATTGAACAATGTGATTTTTGCCTATGAATACCACTGCACAAGTACAAATCAATTTATAAATTCAGCAACTATTTAATGAGCACCAACTACAGACATTGGCTTATTCATTCAATAAATATGAATTGAGTGCTTACCCACATGCCAGGCACTATTCTAGGTGGCGAATACACAATGATCCTGCTCTCCTTCAGTTTATATTATAGAGTCAGGAACTGTGTTAGGCACTGGTGACACAGAGATGGGTCCTTCCCAAAAGAAACTCATAATCCACCAAGGGAGAAAAGCATACAAACTGAATACTTACACATCCAATTGCCTTTAGTATGTCTTAAATAAGCACAGTTTTAGCCATTGAGAGCCTGCCTGCTTTGTATACCCTGCAAAACTGCACCCAATATCTGCTAGTCATAGATAAGATAAGCCCTGTAGCGGGAAAAGACTCCAAGCCACTGCTGTCCTTAGAAGCTATCTGATCCAGGAGCTCCCCACCTTGCTGATTATAAGGTCATATGATGGATCCACCATTCTTATTCAACACAGTACTGGAAGTTCTAGACAACACAATAGGGAAAGAAAAGAGAAAAGAAAAAAGAGAGGGGCAGAAGAGAGAAGAGAGAGAGTACGAGAATCCAGATCGAACAGAAAGAAGTAAAACAACTACCTCTATGCACAGATGACATGAACTTGTATACAGAAAATCCTAATAAGAGGCATAAGATGTGCCCTTAACAAAATTCCATGCAGTTTAGAATGAACATATCCTAATTCTTATTTTATAATGAGCGTATACAACTCTCACATATGAGTACATTCTTATTTTGTATGATAATACTTTTATAATATATTCTTATTTTATAATGATAATACTTACATTTTATAATATATTACTTCTATTTAGTCTGTATCCATGTGCAGAGTTCTCAATGGTTCTGCAATGGGCAGAGAAGGAAAGGCTGTGACCACAGTGACAACAGCCCCCTCTGCTTCCTGCAGGAACCACTGCAGGTGATGAACTAAGGGAAACCACCTGTCCTCACTCTCCCTGCATAAGCCAGTGAGGGGCCTGGGAGCAGGATCACCACCAATTCAAGTGGGCTCCAGGCCAGACATTGAGACAGGTGCAGTGGTGGAATGAAAGATGATTAGAAGAGGGTCTCTGCTCTCCAGGGGTTTGCAATGGGTGGCTGACAGAGATATACTTACCAGCGCCTTCAATACAAAGCAGTCTGGAATAGAGGCAGGTGCGAAAAACTGTGGGAGCAAGGGGCTAAAAGGGCTGTATTGCCACTGGGGCTCCGGGAAAGCCTGGCAAGGGAACAAACAGTCGAGGAATGGGACTTCTGCAGATTAAAGTGAAGACAGGACTGGGCATGGTGGTGCACTCTGCAGTCCCAGCTACTGGGGACACTGAGGTGGGAGGATCGCTTCAGCCCAGGAGTTCAAGGTTGCAGCAAGCTGTGATCGCACCACTGCACTCCATCCTGGACAACATAGCGAGACCCTGTCTCTAAATACATACATACATACATACATATTAATACATACAGGAAAGGGCTTTGCAAGCAGAGGGGATGGCCCAGAAGTCCTTATTCATCCTTATTTGTAAAATGAGGATTATAATAGTACACCTAACTCATAGTGTTTTTAGGATTAAATATATGCAAAGCACCTGGTACTCATCGGGACTATAAAATGTTTTAGCTATTGTCATGGGCAGAAAGCAGAGTAAGAGGTAAAGCCAGAAGTGCACACTGGAGGGCAAAAATAACTGTGCCTTCTTGTTGTTACTTCTGTAACTGATCTTGTTTCAAGCCCCCAAGGAGGACAAATATCTAAAGTCAAGAGAAAATAGGAATATTAGTATTTCTCTTTCACAAGAATGGGACTTCTATGGGACTGAATTGCAATATGATCTTGGCAATTAACCTGAAGTATAGGAATGATGATGGCAAGTCCTTGGCCTCAACTAAAAATAAAAAATACAGGACGCCACACCACGACAGGGTTTCCCGAGGACACCGCCAGTGAAGCAGCGTGCCTCCCCACACAGTGTAGGAACCGGGGAGCTGGGACAGCAGTGGCTGCTGCTATACATTCATAAACAAAGCAGTTAGTTTCTTTTGACTTAAATGTCTTCATCTGTAAACTGTGGATGCTGATACCTATCCCTGGGGGTCCTTTTGAGAATTAAATGATATCAGACGTAAAATGTGCTTAGCCCAATGCCTTGGCACACTGTAGATGTTCGATAAATATTAACTGTTTTTATCGCTAGGACAGTGGGAACTGGCTTGCTTGGGACGGCTGTCTGGCTTCTAACTATGTAAAGAAGAGACTTCTTAGAGGAGGCACTGGGGAAAGGAAAACAAGGAGAGCGGAGGGGAAGGAGCCCCACCAAGGATTTAAGTGTGGTTTTCCCTCCTGCTGAGAGGGCCCCTGCACTCAATAAACTAGAATGACCCTGGCTGAACTTCCAGGCTTGAAAGTATGGTTGGTTTTTAAAAGGAGTTTTTCTTTTTCAAGATCAATTGTTCAACAGCACTGAAAAGCTTGCCCTAGGAAGAAGCTCAATCCTAAAACCTGCAGAGTGAGCCATTAAAAGAAGGAATGTGCCATTTCTCAACAGGGAGCAGGGAGCATAGGCATATGCCCTCCGACTGCTGCGAGGCTGCTGCCTCTTCTACTCTAAATTAACCAGAAATCTGAGAACCTGAAAGCTGAGCCCTAGCTAATATTATTTAAATCTGTGGTCCCCAACCCAGTTAGGCCTGTTAGGAACCGGGCTGCATGACAGGAGGCGAGGGTGGCAAAGGAAGCTTCATCTGCATTTACAGCCTGTCCCCATCGCTCCCCATCACCGCCTGAACTCCACCTCCTGTCACATCAGCAGTGGCGTTAGATTCTCATAGGAGCTGGAACCCTACTGTAAACTGCGCATGCGAGGGATCTAGGTTGTGTGCTCCTTATGAGAATCCAATGCCCGATGATCTGAGGTGGAGCTGAGGAGGGGATGCTAGCGCTGGGGAATGGCTGCAGGTACAGATTATCATTAGCAGAGAGGTTTGAGTGCACAGAGAGCATAATAAATCAATTACTTGCGGACTCGTATCAAAACCCTATCAGTGAGTGGCAAGCGACAATTAAGCTGCATCTGGTGGCAGGCTTTATAGTGGCAAGTGAGCATCTTACTTCAACTGTACAGCTGCATCTGGTGGCAAGATTGAAGGCAGCATCCAACACATATTTTAGTCAGCGTGGCCCACCCATTCTTTTATTTACCACTTTCATCTGCGCCTCTTTCCTGCACTGCGCACTTGTCTCAGTCACAGTTTTGGTACGCCCACAAGGTAACCCCAGCAAAAATGAGTAAAAACCAAACATCACTGGAGACCTTCTTTGAAAAGGGGGAAAGACCCGATGATGAGACAGCAGAAGACTCTGAGACTGCCAACAGAATGAAAGCTGCATTTAAAAGAAAATACCAAGAGTCCTACTTAAATTATGGATTCATTGCAACAGTTGATTCACATTCTCCAAGCCCGCTTTGTATAATATCTGGCGACTGGCTATCCAACAAAGCCATGCGACCTTCAAAACTGCTTCGCCACATGGAGACCAAACACCCTGCATTAAAAGAGTTTTTCAAAAGAAAAAACGTGAACACGAAGAACAGAAGCAATTACTGAAGGCCGCCACTTCATTAAATGTGTCTACACTGAGAGCATGATTCTTAGTGGCTAACCGCATTACTAAAGCTAAGAAGCCCTTTACTATTGGTGAAGAGTTGATCCTGCCTGCTGCTAAGGACATTTGCCGTGAACTTTCAGGAAAGGCTGCAGTTCAAAAGGTGGCACGTGTTCCTCTTCAGCTAGCACCATAACTAGAAGAAATGATGAAATAGCCGAGGATATCAAGGCACAATTGATAGAGAGGATTGATGAGTCACCGTGGTACACAATCCAGGTTGACGAGTCTACCAATGTTGACAACAAGGCAACAATGCTTGTTTTTGTGCAATATGTTTTTCAGGAGGATGTGCATGAGGATATGTTATGTGCACTTTTGTTGCCAACCAACACCATAGCTGCAGAACTATTCAAGTCTTTGAATGATCACATGTCAGGAAAACTGAATTGGTCATTTTGTGTCGGTATATGCACGGACAGAGTGGCTGCCATGACTGGACGGCTTTCTGGTTTCACTACTCAGGTCAAAAATGTCACTTATGAATGTGAGTCTACACACTGTGTCATCCATAGTGAAATGCTGGCTAGCCGAAAAATGTCACCTGAACTGAAAAATGGATGCGATTAAAATCATCAGCCACATTAAAGTACATGCCTTTAACTCACATCTGTTCATGCAGCTCTGCGAGGAGATGGACCCAAAGCACACACATCTTCTCTTACACACAGAAGTGAGATGGCTTTCTACAGGTAGATCACTGGCCAGAGTTTTTGAGTTACAAAAGCCACTCCAGAGCTTTCTTTTAGAAAAACAGTCACCACTGGCAGCACGTTTCAGTGACACAGAATGGGTTACAAAACTTGCTTACCTGTGTGACATAGTCAACCCACTCAACAAACTCAATCTGTCACTTCAGGGGACAAGGACAACTGTGTTCAAGTCAGCAGATAAAGTAGCTGCATTTAAAGCCAAACTGGAATTATGGGGCGATGAGTGAACATTGGGATTTTTGACATGTTTCAAACATTAGCAGAGATTTTGAAAGAGACTGAGTCAGGGACTTCTTTCTTGCAGCTGGTGCATGATCACCTATCTCAGCTTTCAAAAGAGTTTGAGCATTACTTCCTAACCACAAAATACCACCGAACTGGGAAGGAATGGATCCGCGATCCATTTGTGAATAAGCCACGTCAATCAACTTTGTCCATGCTAGAAGAGCATCAACTGCAAATGACGGCGGCCTTACAAGTGTGTTTGAGACAACTTCAAATCTCCACACTTTCTGGATTAAAGTCAAGGTGGGATATCCTGAGATTGCCACAAAAGCACTGGAAAGCCTGCTTCCGTTTCCAACATCCTATCTTCGTGAAGCAGGGTTTTCTGCAGTGACAGCGACCAAAATGAGATTACGGAGTAAACTGGACATAGCAACACATTTGAGTATCACTGTCTCCCATCACCCCCAGATGGGATTGTCTAGTTGCAGGAAAACAAGCTTAGGGCTCCCACTGATTCTGCACTATGGTGAGTTGTGTAATTGTTTCATTATACATTACAATGTAATAATAATAGAAATAAAGTGCACAATAAATGTAATGCACTTGAATCATCCCCAAACCATTCCCCCACCCCGCCTACCCCCAGTCCATGGAAAAACTGTCTTCCATGAAATCGGTCCCTGGTGCCAAAAAGGTTGGGGACCACTGATTTAAATGAACCAGCTGTTACATGAACCTTAAACCACATGTCATTTGGCTGTGGGGCCGCCCTGGTCTAAGAGACACTAATACAGAGGGTTCCCAGCTTACAAACGAGTTGTGTTCCAAACGTGCGTTTGGAAGGCTGTGGTTTGAAAGGCAGAAGGCACTTTCCCAAAGAAGCAATGTTATAAATGGCAATTAGGGCCAAAAGCCAGCTCACAAAAAGCCATGTAACCATAAATATAGCTAAACACTGGACATTTTAGCCAAAAAGAGTAGAAATCAATAATGTTACAATATTAATAATTAAAGGATGAGATAAAAAATAAAGCTGAGTATCTTTCATTTGTCTTTTTAAGCTTTCAGTGCTTAAGCAAAGGCAGATTTAATTAAAGGAGGATGAAAAGGTCTATCCAGTTAGGCAAAGGGGCCAGGGAACTGGGGCTATAGTCAGGAATCCTGGTGCTTGGGAATCAGACCGACTTGCGGGATTTCTGCCAGATCTAAGGGGCAATAGTGTCTGCACCTGAAGACCATCATGGCACCAGAGAGGAGTTTGGGGAGGGGGTGGAGTGGAGGGTTGGCATGTCTGAAAAGGAGTTAGCCTGGACATTTCCATGTAGACATTTCATCACCCAAGGTGGGACCTGGCTTCCCTGTCCCTCCCCCTCTCAGATGATTATTCCCCTTAATTACAAGTACACCTCTGGCACCAAGAATCATCAGAGTCCAGAACTTTGGGTGCCTTTTTCATACTGATTTCTGAGATCAGATAAGCTCCTGGATGTTCTCACAGCCTGGATGGATTTGAATTTGACCCTCCTGACCCCTTTTAGATGAATCTGCACTTGCCATCGCCTTCACGGAGGAGAGGCCCTGCCATGGTCTGGACTCTCCCTCCGCCACCCTACTCCACATGTAACCAGCACAGCACATAGCTGGAGACATTCCGAATCTCTTGTTTTAGCTTAATGCTGAGAATCAAATACATATTTTGTCTGTCAAAATGAAAAAGACACGAGAAAAGAGGGAAGGAGTCAATTGAAAAAGGAAGTTACTTGAAAAAAGATCACTTGTAAAGTAATACCATGAAGTTCTGCAAGATCTAAACATTAGGTGGCACCACTGTCCCGGCAGTCAGGTTGCCCCTAGAAGGTGGAGGAGAAAGGGGGAAAATTAATGAGCGGTCAGGGTGTGGGTAGGAAGGCTAAAGGGAGCCACTGTGGAACAAGTAGCTTAACACGTACAGGTGTGCCTGTGAAGTGTGCACTCTGCATTAATTCACATATTCATAAAGGCAACCATTAATTCCCTTAACATTACAAAAAAGCCTCATAGTTTTATTTATTTGAATTGGTTTATATCCCTTGCCCACTTTCTATTGGTTTATGCCTTTGTAAAAAATTAATTTCTAGCAGTTCTATTTATCCTGAATACTAACTTTTTTTTTAAAGACAGGTCTCACTCTGTCACCCAAGCTGAAGTGCAGTGGTACAATCACAGCTCACTGTAGCCTCCAGCTCCTGGGCTCAAGCAATGCTCCTGCCTCAGCCTCCCAAGTAGCTGGGACCATGCCATCATGCCCAGTTATTTTTTATCTTTTAAGTAGAGATGGGGGTCTCACCTTGTTGCCCAGGCTGGTTGTGAACTCCCAAAGTGCTAGGATTACAGGTGTGAGCCCCTATCCCCCTGAGAACTAATCTTGCGTCAGTCAGATAGATGAAAATATATTCTCTTGGTCCATGGCTTGTCTCTTTTTTAACGGCAACTTTCTATTGTACAGATATTTTCTATTTTAATATAGACTATTAATTTTTTTCCTTTGTGGTTTGTTTGTTTTGAGTCTTGTTTAATACACCTTTTCCTATCTTGAGATCATAAAGATAATCTCTTAAATCATCTTCTTCAACTTTTGCTTTTTAACCACCTGTTTTGTCTTGGGGTGGATAATTATTGTTCTTATGGATAAGCTAACTACTAAATAGTCCATCCTTTATCTGCTGATTCATGAAACTAGTTTTCTATAAATGTATGTGCCCATTTAGGGTCTTTCTGTTCTGCTGCCCGGGTCCATTTGTCTATTCCTGTACCAAATATCATACTTACTTGGCTAACTATTAGCTATTAGCTCACTCACAGCTAACTATTAGCTATGAGCTAACTATTAGCTCATGTCTTCCACTGAATCGTTACAATCCCTCAGGGCTCAGATTGCAGATGACGAGAGGATGCACAGACTATAGCTAATATGCTGAAAGGATTAGTGCTAAGCAACAGGAAAACGGTTCATCTATTGCAGGACTTAAGACAGAGTCAGCTGCCAACCACTTGATTTGGGAAACACAGCTGCAAATTAATTAACCTTGGTTCAGTGAGCTACTCCAGACAGCAGTGCCTAACTTGCTGGGAAATGAAATATTGGTTCTGGCTATCTGGAATTTGAACACAAAAGGAACCAGGTATGACAGGAGGATAGATTAGAGCAAATCCATCATTACTGGTGGGGAAGAAATGGTCTTTTGAGTTTTATTCTGATATGGATGTTGAGCAGAAACTAGAAGAAACATGATTACCTTTGTGTTTACATGGGTCTCCAGTGAAATATGTGTACGTTTTTGGTGTCAATTAACCAGGGAAGACAGTTTCAAATCAGGCAGCTAGAACTTACATAATAATAATCATGGGCCAGAATTTTATAGGAAAGGAACTTCCATTTCCATCTGGACCATTTTATTTTGTTTTGTTTTGTTTTATTTATTTGGCTGTCTTGGAAGAATCCAGATGAATTTGAGAATATCCTGGGCTGGACAGAAAAAAATGTCTTTTGCCACATGAAGGCAGGCCAGAAGATAGGTAGGGATGCAACGTGTTCAAACGAACTCACTACCTTTGTTCTCAAAAAATCTGCTGTTCTTTCAATAGTCCTATTCTCAGGGATGCCAGCACTGTCTGCCCACATGCCAAGCTGCTCAAGCCACGTGCCTGGGCACCACTCTTAAAGATCAGTAGTAGATTCTATCACCTGATCTCCCAGCCCCACCCACACCTCTCCATCTCCCCTCCACTCTATCTGTGCACACACTCACTCTCACCACCAAAGCCGTTGTCATCTTTAGAGCTGGAACTACAGCAATAGCTTTCTGACTGGTCTGTCAGGAGTCACGGTCATTGACCCCATCCCTACTTTCGAAGCCAAAAGGCAAGACTGGTAAGGTCATTTTCTTGCTTAAAACTCTGTAATGGCTTCCCATTCTCCTGAGGCTACAGTCCAAATTGCCAAATTGTTTAATACAATTTACATAGTTTGTTATAATTCTAAAAAATTAAAAGAAATATATATATGTATGATTTAGATAGATCTACTTGATCCGGCACCACCTGACCTTTGCAGCCACTTTCTTAAGTGGTTAAGACCTCAGGGCACAGACTCAGTCTTCTCTGGGTTCAAACTCCCACTGTACCACCTACTGGCTTTGGAACTGGAACAAACTTCTGGAACTCTCTATGCTTCAGTGTTCTCATGTTCTCTCTCATGGCCCTGTTGGGAGGAACGAATGAGTTAGCACATGTAAAGTGCCTGGAATAGCACCTGACACATAATAAGCCTTATATTGGTATCAACTATGACTTTTATTTCTCCAATTCATTACTCTTTCTCCAGCCTCCAGGCCTTTGCATTCCCCATTCCCGCCACCTGGGACACTCTTTCCAACACTCTGATCATGCTACAAGGTAGTCTTCCAATAATGTAGGCCACAGCAACAGTATCATCTGAAAACTTGTTAAAAAGACAAATTCTCAGGCCCCAGCCTAGACCTACTACACTAGAAACCCTGGGGTCGGGCCCAGCCATCCGAGTTTTAACAAGCCCTCCATGGGATTCGGATGCCCAGCTAAGGCTGGAAAAGGGAGGCACTTACCAGGCTTAACTGTACTGGGATGCTTGTCTCTACCCCTTGCTAGGCTGTAAGTTCCGCAATGGCAAAGACTGTCCATCTTGTCAGTCAGTTAATCTCCACTGGTAGCTCCTTGCAGCTACTGGATAATATGAGCCATCACAAGCTGGAATGGAGAAAGCCATCTTTGATAGGCCGGACGATCTAATTATGTCCCTCATCGTCCATTTCCCTAAATTAACACCCAAGTATTTCTAAAGGCTTGCCTAAATGTTCCAGCTTGTTCCCAACTTGGAGTCCAGGCTTAGGCCTGAGTGTAAAGGGGGAGGGGTGCCCCTGAAAGGAGACGGGGTGAGAGCAAGGTGCGACTGCTGCCCAGGGACCCTGCGCACCCGGGAGCAGCACAGGGGCCCAGAGGGCCTGCGTTCTCTCCCTGGGGTGGAGTTTCTCTCCATCCCTATCTTTGGAGGAATCACAGACAACCGAGGACAAGAAGGAGCAGGGAGCCCTGGGAATGAAGAGGACTAGGGATGCAACAGAGGCTCGGTCTCTGGGCATGGGGACAGCCACCTCGACTCCTGTCTCTAAGGAACACTCCGAGGGGAGAGCTGAGGGGAAGCGCTCTCGTCCTTTCTCATCGCTTCTCTCTCTCTCCACCCCTTCCCCCCCCCTTCCCTTTCTCTCTCTCTCTCCCTTCCTCTCCCATGACTTACAACGTGCACTCCAGGTGTCTCTTCCAGCCTCCCTCTGACCCCTCCTCCAACCCTGTCACCTGCTAACCAAACGGCTGGTTCCCGCCAAACGCACAGGGCCGAGCACGGGACGACTCGGCAGCGACGCTGGCGGATGGACTGGCCTCGTACGGAGCCGGCTGAGGCCCAAAACGAGCTGACGGTGCTGGCGCTGCGGAGCTCGAGCTCCTGTGCCCTGGAGGAGGCCAGGCCGCGCGCGGAGGGCGAAGCAGCGGGCGCGCGGGGAGACTCGGGTCGCCGGCGCCGCCCCCTCCCCGCCCGGGGCTGCGGGTGGCCACAGCATGGCTGCGGGGGCGGCGGCGCGCAAGGCGGCGCCAGTGCTGGAGGCGCCCCCCAAGCAGGAGCAGGTACCCGCGCGGGGGCGCGGGCGGGGCGACGCGGCCAGGGTCCTGAGGCTCGTGCTAGGTCTCCGAGCCCCCGCCCCCACTGGCGTGAGCCGGCCCTGGACAGAGGTAGGGACAGAGGACCTTCTGTAAGATGCTACCGGGGATGCAAGTCCTCCCCTCCCTTCGTCCTCTTTCTCTCCCCATCTCCTGCTCTCCTCTTCTGCCTCCTGCCCCCCTTCCCTTCCTTCGCCCCATCCCTCTCCCCCATCCTCTTGCTGTTCCAGGATCACCGCAGCCACTCCTCACTGGCCGGCTCTCTCCTCCCCCTTCCTCGGTAGAAGCCTCCGCGGCCCTGGGGAAAGGCGGTGGGCACCTGACGGGAGGGAAGGGGTGTGCTAGATGCCACGGGTCTCACACTTGAGAGTGGATGGACCCACAGGCAGCGCTAGTGAAAACGCGCATCACTGGGCTCTGCCCCCAGGGCTTGTGATCCTGTGGGTCTGGATGGGACCTGATTATTAGCTTGTCTAACTACCGTTTCCTCCTCCCGCTGATGTCCATTGCAAACCCGATCTTACTGTATCTTTTCTTCATAGGACAATTCTTGGGCTGTGATTAGGTACCAGGAGGGCTTGGGGACAGGATACAATCAGAGGTGGGCCTTTCCTGGAGGAACCCACATCCTTAAAACAAGGACAGAAATCACTCATATAGCAGGTAGGAAAAGATTAGTGTCCCAGAATAGGTTGGATTGTAGGATTTCTGAGAAGCTAGGGATTGCTCCTGACTGGGGGATGTGCAAGGCTGCAGGGGCATGGCCTTAGCGCTGGGCCTTGGGGAATGCTGGGGAGTGGCTAGGATCTGGCCACATGGTCATGAAAGGGAATTAGAATTCCAGATGGAGGGAAAAGCAGTACCAAATTGTTTGGAGGAGAAAACAATTGTTGGAGGGAATGGCCATGGGAAAAGGCAGAGAGAAGGGGTGCTGTGCAGAATGACTGCAGAAACCCGGGGCTCAGGCGGGCTTATAGTGAAAAATAAGGGGGGAGCCAGGCTGTCGAGGGCCTTGTGTACCAAACTGTGCATGTGGGTTTTCTTTTCTAAGATGGGGGGAACTTATAAGGAAACTCTATGAAGTTTCTTCCTGGTTTCAAACCCAGATCATCCAAAGGGGGCTCTGAATTGAGAACTCTGTGTGCCAGGAGGGGCAAAGGACCTAGTACTGTCCACTTTTGCCTGCTGATGTTTGCTCTTAAGACTGGCATCATGCTTTGCCTGTAACAGTGAGGTACAGGCCCTCTGTTAAATCTGCACAAGAAGCATTCACAGCTTTTCACTTAATCCCACACTATAGCGAGACAATGTGATCCAGGTACCAGACGCCAAGGCATCACCTGGGAGCCTGCTAGAAATGCAGTCTCAGTTCCCACCCCAGACCTACTAAATCAAAATCTGTATTTTAGGCTGGTCGTGGTGGCTCTCGCCTGTAATCCTAGCACTCCGGAGGCCAAGGCGGGAGGCTCACTTGAGGTCAGGAGTTTGAGACCAGCCTGAGCAAGAGCAAGACCCCATCTCTACTAAAAATAGAAAAATTAGCTGGGCGTCACAGAGTGCGCCGGTAGTCCCAGCTACTCGGGAGGCTGAAGCAGGAGGATTGCTTGAGCCCAGGAGTTTGAGGTTGCTGTGAGCTAGGTTGACGCCACGGCACTCTAGCCGGGGCAACAGAGCAAGACTCTGTCTCAAAAAAAAAAAAAAAAAAATCTGCATTTTAACCAGACTGCAGGGTGATGCATTTGCACATTAAGGTTCAAGAAGTGCTGGTTTCAACCATACTATACAAGAGCTGGGAATAAGAAAAGGAAAATAGATATTTCACGAGTTACTGGCCAGCCTATATCTGATAGCATCCCAGCACTTTAAACCGTACTCTATTGTATTTTCCTTCATCGTCCTTATCACCACCTGCAGCATGTCTATTTGTGATTTGATTGTCTCAGGACCTCCTTCAGCGTGGAAGCCCTAGGAGAGCAGGCACAGGCTGTGTCTCGCTAGCTACTGTATTTCCAGGACCAGACTCTCTCTGGTCTGGCAGATAGCAAAAGAGACTGGCAAATGGCGAATGGCCAGGCCTCGATAAATATCTATTGAATAAATAAATGAACAGTAACATACAACATCATAATCTGGGACCCCAGTTCCAGCGTACCTTCCTGGGTAGACACCATCTTCCAGGAAAACGGGGAAGCCCAGAATAGGGGTTGGGAAATCAGAGATAGAGTTTTAAATTTGGTCGTCCCAAACCGTCTGAAGCAGGTATCTAGGCAGACCAGGCTCCCCTGCTAACTGTGCTGCCTTCTCTCCCTCCCCCGCCGTGGGGTAGTCTGGGAGCAGCTGGGAACTGCCTGAGAATCCCGACTCTGAAGTGAGGAGTGCTATGGGGGATCCCACCTACCACAGCTCCCTTGGGAGTCAGTGGGTCAGTCCTCATCCCTGGCTTGGGCGCTGCAGTGGGTTGAATTGTGTCCCCCCAAAAGATATGTCTGAGTTCTAACCCTCAGTACCTGTGAATTTGACCTTATTTGGAAATAGGGTCTTTACAGGTGGGCTAATTCCTTTTCTCCAACCCAGCCTCTCAATCCCCTTTGGGGTGTCAGCCCTACATCATCACTCTAGAGTCAATTTCTACTCACTCAGTTTATTTCCAAGTATTTTCTTAAGGGACAGAAAAGACACAAAACAATTTTTGAGTGTTTCAGAGTTTGAGCTGCACCAGGTCTACTAAAGAGGAGCAGGGCTCCTGCGCCCTGATCTAGAGCAGCATCGATGGATTCAGATGCAGATTGTCAGTGCTGTGTACTCTCCCTCCTCGCACCCGGCACCCGATCCTGGGCCCCAGGTTTAACCACCGGTGTTCTGCCAGTGTGGGGACCTCCAGGTCTTAAACCAACTTTCAGCTGAACCTTCTGTTATCAATCCCAGTTGCACCCCCACTTCTAGAAGCCCTAAGACCCCCAATCCCCAGCCCTCCTGAGGGTCTTGGCTCGCCCAGGCAGCTGTTGCGCTGCCCATGTGCTGGGCTCCTCCTTGCCCTCCGCCCCGCACTGCTGCTCTCCACTGGCCCAAATCGGTTGCTTTGGACTCCTTATTCTCCTTGCACTTGGAGGTTTATATCTTTGTGTTTTATTTTGTCTTTTTCCTGTCTTCCCAGTGGTATTTGGGGAAGGAGAGGAGGTAAACACATATATTTGACTTATCGTGCATGTTTCACTGGAAGGCCTTGTTTTTATTTGCTTTTTTTTTGTTGTTTTAATGCAGTTATGACTGATGCTCTTGAACATCTTTCCAAAAATTTATTGGTCATTTGTAGCTCTTCTTTTGTGAATGTCTTATTCATGTACTTCATCCTTTTGGAATGTTTGATTCTTTGATTAAATTATAAAAGCTCTTTTTATATTTAGGTTATTAACTTTTTGCCCCTCACATATGCTGTGTTTTTCCCAGTTTTTCTTTCAAATATAGATAATTATAATGCATTTGATTTTATGTCCTCAAAATCTGTCAACTTTTTTACTTTATAATTTCTGGGCTCCGTATCGTACTTAGAAATGCCTACTCCCACGGCACAATTATAAAAATGTTTACCCATATTTTCTTCTAGCACTTTTAAGAGTTTCTTTCTGGATTCCAGCAAGATGGCTGAGTAGACACATTGCTTGCCAGAGCATCCCAGAGGGAAGGAAGGGTTTCGGATAAAGGAGAGGAGGGAATGGGCGCAGCTCAGGTGTAGTTTGGAGGAGGAGGTGCCAGAGCCTGCCAGGGACTTCACAGAGGGAAATTGCCAGGCAGAATAGGAGAAAGAAAAACGGAAGAGAACGGAGAGGATCAAACCCAGAGAGGCTCAGAGCCCAGTGAAGGGGTGAGGGGGAAACCCGTTTCTCCTTCCTACACACCGTCAGTAATCAGGCTACTGAGTTGTTTGGAAGCTTTTCTGCCCTTGCAAGCCCAGGAGCTGCTGTAACTTCTGAATTGTGCAGAGAACTGGTGTGATCCTGGACCTTGGACATTGTGTGCAGGCTTTCTTCCAGAGAGGGGGACTCAGGGAGCAAGGATCCAGGATCTCTTCTCTTCCACTCAGACTCTTTTCCTCCTCTGCCCCTCCCCCACACACTGCAGCCAGCAGGGCAGATTGAAACTTTCGGGAGCAGGGGCCTCTCATCAGCTGTGGCATCCTCCAGTCTGGGGTCTCCATGGAGAGTGGGCCCCACACTTTTCCCCTTGGGGATCTGTGGTGGACCCAGGGGTGCCCAGTCTGGGAGTTGCCTACCTGCCAGCACTCCCAGAAGATGCACGCCAGCAGGCTGGCCAAATCCCGTGCCCCCAGGACTTGAGCGGGTCGCTAGGGGGCACCAGGGAGAGATTTGAGCTTGACTTGGGAGGTGAGGGAGCCCACAGTGGTAGAATTGAGGGGAGAGTACTGTGGGGGTCTGAGCTGCAGCGATCTGGTGGAGTGCCTATCACCCCACAGGAAAGTCACGCTGTCAGACTAAGGCAGGTCCCCCAACATGAAGTTCCCAGCCTGCAGCGCCATTGCTACTGAGTAGGGAGAGTTCAGGTGCCCGTTTACAGACACTGGAGGGAGCCTCTTGGGGCAGGGGTAGCGAGAGAGGGGCGAAGCTCACTTTGAGAGCCAGTTGGTGAATTACAGATGGCCCCTCCCCGACAAACAGTCTTTCCAGTCTTGAGAGACCACTTTGGCCCCTCTCCCAGTGGCTTTTCCCAGGGGCCTGGGATATGAACTTTGAACCCTTGGTGAGACTTTACAGAGCCTTCCAGGCTCACCCAACTAACCCCACCCACCCTTGCTCCTTCACCCACCTCTGTTGTGGTGGAAAACAGCAATAATCCCCTGGGGGCTACAGGGCACCTCCCAGTGGCTGCGGCATTCAGGTGTTTCTCTGAAAGGGCTAAAGCCTATTATAGGCACAAAAAAACATCTCTGCAGTCAGCTGTTTCCCGCAAGCATCAACCATTGATAGGTAGAACAACTGTATAGCTCATCACAGAATCTATGGACTCAATCAAACAGTGCCTAGCCGATTCTTACGCACAAGCACCACCCACCAACTCGGAGATTAAGCTGGGAGGTCCCAATACAATCCACACTGCTGGGAAGAGGAGGAGACAGCAGAATAGAAGCAACCTGAGGGAGCACCACCTTTTAGGAGAGGAATAACAGTTTCAGGCAGCTCTAGCTGTGAGAGGTCTCCCTCATCCAATGCCAACCTCTAGGCTGATGGGGGAGCTGCTCTGAGTCTGTGCAGAGACATTGTGCTGGAGAGCAGGTACAGCAGAGATCTGTTGGCTGCCAATCCCAGGTTTCTGCAACCAAGGCCATCCTGATCTCTCTGGTGCATGGAGCCAGGTCCGCTCAGGACTCAGCCTTCCAGCAGTAGCCTTTGCATCACCCCCACCAGGCCTGGGAGGGAGCAGATAGAGCAGAAGCCCCCCTGTGTTGTGCCCTGTGACTGGAGGCTGAGCAAGCCTCTTCCCCAGCGTGGAACTTGAGCAGAGGAAGAGCCACAAATGCCATAAGCACCGCCTGGGAAGCCTTGGGAGGCAGCCTCAGAGGTCCTAGGTGTGCTGGGAGAACCGTGGCTGACCAGCAGCTCTGGCCTGCCTGCACAGTCCCTGGGCCACTGAGACAAACCCCTGCCTGTGTAACTGGACATTAAGCAGTCTCCATGCTGGCAGAACAGCTTTCCACAGGTGCTGCTCTCCCATAATCCCCAGAGCTGGCTCTGAAGCTCTAGGTGCACTCAAGGCTTTGTCCCTGTAGTTCCAGGGTCCCCGCCAGACCTGTGATACCACCCCTGAGATTCCAGAGTTTAGCCGAGGCCCCAACATGCTATCCCTGAGTCTCCACCACTGCTTCTAGGCCAGCAGAAACCTCCTGAGGTCCAATGCTTCACCTGGGACCCCCCAGCCCTGACATTACTCTTGGACCTGGGTCATGCAAAAGCCCACAGCCTGGTCCTCCACAACCACTGCCTATATAGACTCACCCAGTAGCCACTGTTGCCTCTAGTGGGTTACCCCAGTCAGAGCAATCCCCCACAATAATAACCATGGTGGAGAGGATCGCATCCAGCCCCCAATACAAACTTCCAACAACGAGCCAGGGAACAACCCTCCACACCACACGTAGATCATCCATCCACCACTGGCTCAAACTGAGGCAATCACAGGGGAACAAGTTAAAACAGAACAGCTGTTCTACAGGTTCTCACTGCACCCGCCCCTCCTCTGATGGGTTAACATTCCAAAGTAGGTCACAAAAGCTCCATCTAGGTTCCTCCCTTCCCCTGACTAAACTGGAGAGTTCCCAGCAAAGGAGAGCAAGTGCCCTGCAATCCTATTAACCCAGAGCTGAGAGAACAGGAGCCAGATATGAAGAAACCAGCAAAAGAACCCTAGCAACATGAAAAAACAAAATAGTTTGACACCCCCAAGGAATCACAAAGGAGCTACAGTAGTGGACTCCACCCACAAGGAAATTGCCAAAATAACAGAAATTGCAATTCAGAATATGGATGGCAAATAAAATGGATGGAAGTGAAGAGCTGAAAACCAACAAAAATAAGCCAAAAAAAATTTTTCAGGAAATTAGTGAAAATGTCACTAAAGAGCTAGACAACATAAGAAAGGATATAATAGAATTTAAAGAAATGAAAGAGTCATTTAGGGAACTTCAAAACACAGCAGAAAGCATCAGCAACAGACTAAACCAAGGAGAAGAAAGAATCTGAGAGCTTGAAGACAAGGCTCTTGAGCTAACCCAGTCATGCAAAGAGGCAGAGAAGAGTATAAAGAAGTCTGAGCAATCACTGAGAGAGATATGGGACTATGTGAAGCAAACCAACATTTGAATTATAGGTGTCCCTGAGGAAGAAGAAGAAAGAGCTAAAAGCATGAAAAACCTATTTGAGGGAATTATTGAGGAAAACTTGGAGGAAGTATTGAGGACAACAATCCCTGGTATTGCCAGAGATTCAGGCATGCAGATATAAGATGGATATCGAATACTAGGAAAATTCATAGCAAATAGGCCATCTCCAAGATACATAGTAATCAACTAGACCGAAGTCAAAATGAAGGAGAAAATTCTACAAGCAGCTAGACATAAGCAACAACTGACCTACCAAGGAAAATCCAACAGGCTAACAGCAGATTTCTCAGCAGAAACATTACAAGCCAGAAGGGATTGGGGCCCCATCTTCAATCTTCTTAAACAGAACAACCGCCAGCCTAGACTCTCATATCCTGCAAAACTAAGTTTCACATATGATGGAGAAATTAAGTCCTTTCCAGTGCAAACACTGAGGGAATTTGTCACAACCAGACCTGCCCTGCAGGAAATACTCAAAACAGCATTATAGACCAATTGGCACAATAGACACCCACCAGTGTAAAATCACCCACAAAAGCTAAAGCTCACGACTCCTATAAAACAATAGCACAAGAGGGGAAGCAAAGGAACAAGGTACTACCCAACATGATGAACAGAACTTCATCCCACATATCAATTCCATCTCTTAATGATAATAGTTTGAATGTGCCACTCAAAAGACACATGCTGGCTGAATGGATGAAAAAACACAACCCAAATATCTGCTGTCTCCAGGAAACACATCTAAACCACAAAAATGTACATAGACCCAATGTGAAAGAATGGAAAAAAATATTCCATGCAAATGGATACCAAAAGAGAATAGGCATAGCCATTCTCATATCAGATAAAATTAACTTTAAGAGTCTCATGCTCTACTGACTGAGCTAGCAGGGCACCCTTGATAAAATTGACTTTAAATCAACAAAGGCAAAGAAAGGCAAAGAGGGTCATTATGTAATGGTAAAGGGAACAATTCAACAAGAAGACATAACAATCCTAAATATTAATATGTATGTACATAACACAGGAGTTCCCAGATACATAAAGCAAATTTTACTAGAGCTAAGCAAAGAAATAAATAGCAGCATCATAATTGCTGGGGACTTCAGTACCCCTCTGTCAGAGCTGGACGAATCATCAAAGCAGAAAAAAAAAAAAAAAAAACCCACCGGACCTAAACCAGACTCTAGACCAAATGGACCTAACAGACATTTACAGAGCATTCTACCCAAAAACTACTGAATATACATTCTTCTCAGAAGCAGATGGGAAATTCTCCAAGACTGATCATATCTTAGGCCATAAAACAGGCCTCAAGAAATTCAAAACAATTGAAACCATACCATGTGTCTTCTCACATCACAATGGAATAAAACTAGAAATCAATCACAAGAAAAACACTCGAACCTACACAAACTCATGAAAATTAAACAACCTGATGCTGAATGATTATTGGGTCAGGAATGAGATTTAGATGGAAATCAAAAGATTCTTTGAACTGAATGACAAAGGAGACACATGCTATCAAAATCTGTGGGACTCTGCAAAAGCATTCCTTAGAGGAAAATTCATAACCTTAAATGCCTACATCAAAAAGACAGAAAGATCACAAATTAACAACCTAATGTCACATCTCAAGGAACTAGAAAGGGCAGAACAAATCAAACCCAAAGCCAACAAAAGAAAAGAAATAGCAAAGGTCAGAGCAGAACTAAATGAAATGGAAAACAAAAAAATAAAACAAGATCAATGAAACAAAAAGTTGGTTCTTTAATAAGATTTTCTTTCTTACATTCAAATACTTCTTCATCTGGAATTTATTTTGAAGCAGGGTATTAGGTGTGGATCCAGCTTTATTTTTTTTCCAACGGCCCAGCCAGTGGTCCCAGCACCATTTATTGAATAATCCATTTTCTCCTCACTGATTTGAAGTGACTCATTTATCATATGCACTTGGATCTGTTCCTGGACTCTGTTCTGTTCACTCATCTGTCTTCCTATTGCTGGGCCATTACGACTTTCAATTAATTTATGTGGCTTTATCCTTTTTTTTTTTTTTTTTTTTTTTGAGACAGAGTCTCACTCTGTTGCCCAAGCTAGAGTGCATGGCGTCAGCCTAGGTCACAGCAACCTCAAACTCCTGGGCTCAAGCAATCCTTCTGCCTCAGCCTCCCTAGTAGGTGGGACTACAGGCATGCACCACCATGCCCGGCTAATTTTTTCTATATATTTTTAGTTGTCCAGTTAATTTCTTTCTGTTTTTAGTAGAGACAGGGTCTCACTCTTGCTCAGGCTGGTCTCAAACTCCTGACCTTGAGCGATCCTCCCGCCTCGGCCTCCCAGAGTGCTAGGATTACAGGCATGAGCCACCACGCCCAGCCAAAGACCCTAGTCTTAATTCTTCTTATTCTGAATTCTCCTGACTATCTTTATATGCTTATCCTTCCAGATAAATTTCAGTGTCATTTTAATTTCTGGAGTAAAGTTTCTTATGATCTTGAATGGACATGCAAAATAATGTATATCCAAAAAGACTGCCAAAAAGTAAGCCCTATCCTAGAAAAAAACTGTTGTACTATTTGGAATTATTATTAGAAAAGACATGTTTCTAAAAGTATCATCATCATCATCCTAATTCACTTTTTCTCTAGGAAATAAGGATTTCAATATCACTTGACCTAAATAAGTTCTTAGTTATATTTAACAGAAATCTTTTCAGGTATGATTTCTATCCCCTAAACCTTCCTGGTCTTCAGAAAAATAATTTATCCTACTTCATTAAAAATGACTTAGAATCTGGTGGATAGTTAGAGACAATCATGCCCAGGGCTATATTATGAGTAAAAGGCAAATGGAATTTTTCTCTCAACATAACTAAAAACCTGGTTCCTTGTTTTAAGCTAATTTTAACATTGAGCACTATGAACCTGAAGATTTCAAACAGCAAAAAGAAGGGAGTACTGTAACTTTTATTAAGATAATAAGCCATGGATTAAGTACTTTCTTACAAAACTCTCATATAATGGCTTCTTTATCCTCACAATATTACAATGATGTAGAGAAGAGCAACTATTATATCAATCTCCAGTTTCTAATAAGGAAATGGAGACAAACACTGGTTAGCAATATGCCTAAGATCATCTCCCAAAGAACCAATCAGCTCAGTGTTTGGTGGCTGCATGGCTCAAGGCTCCAAACACATCTAATGTTTTCTCCCTCAAAGCAGAAGTCAGCAGAGAGGGACTTATCAAACAAAGGAACAGATTCAGGCATCTCTATTACCTGAGGGTTGCTTTGCTCCTGGAACTCAGCACTTGAGTGCAGCTACTGTAACCTCCATTTGAGTATTCAGGACCTACCCACCTGGTAGGATCACTTGGGGGCAGAGAGCCATGGAGAAGCTGCCAGTATCACCCTCTGTGCCACCCAATTCCTCTTTCCTGGCATTGTCAGAAAGCCCTGGCATTGTGCAAATATTGCCTAAACCTATACTTACCTGTGTCATCCGGAGCACTGTTATCTCTCGTAATGGAACTCCTCAAGCCTCTGACAGAAGCCTAGATTTTATAACATTATGGAGCCTGTTTACCTCAAGTCAGAGAAATCCTAGACTAAACCATGGATGGCGTTTGTTTCTTTCCATGTATCAGATGCTTACACCATTTGAAGAAAACGGGACAAAAATATGGTTAATATCAGGTTTGTGTAAAAAATGTTTTATTCGCCTTCCCTTCTTTGCCATCATTGGAGATTTTAGCTTTCAAGCAGTATCCACTGTTGAACTAGGGACTAATCTGTCCATACTCTTTGGGAAAGTTAAAAGGTTATGTCTTTCCAATGATTGGCCTTACAGGTTTCAAATGACCAGATGTAGTAGATTAACAGAAATCAAGAGACGGCAGCACATGGATGGGCTTTGCAGGTTGTCCAAAAAGCACTGTCCTGGTGACGGTCTGTGTGCTCTTCAGCTCAATCTGCAAGGGCACAAGCCCAGATTACTCCCTTCCCTGGGGTCAGTAATGATGCCTCCTTTATAGGAAGGCATGACAGTGCTCCAAACAGAGCCTCTGTGCAGTTCTGTCTCTAAAACCTTGAACTCGAAGATGATATTTACTCACTGGCATTATTTACGACACCAGCAAAATACATGTTTTTTAAGGGTGCTCAGATTCAAACATCATATCTCAGAAGCCACAGTGGCAGGGAGGCCACTGTCTACACCCTTGACTGACTTGCCAGAACAGCTGCAGGAACGGCACTACATCTCCTTCTATGACCTAGGAACTGAATCAAATATTTATTAACCGTGACCTGATTACTGGTTTTTGTTTGTTTGTGTTGTTTTAGTTCTGTAAGCAAATTATTTTATTAGGACTTTCATCCTAGATTATTCCAGTACTAGGGAACATTGTTATTTTTCATGGTTTGGGTTTCCCATGTAATGTTTTAAAATGCAAGCCAAGAAAATAAAGAAATTTTGATAAGGGCCCTTTTTATGTCTTTCAGATCTCTCTCACAAAGCTCTCCGCAGATGATGCGTGGAAGTAAGTGATTAGTATTTTTTACAATTGTTTTACTAAGAATTATATTTTTACCTTAACAGTTGAGAAATTGAATGAAGTCATCATTTTATTTGTAAATTTTCCAGGATAGAGAAGGTGGGATAGGATAGCCATGTGTGCACAAAGAGACCATAGACCAAAACTGCATGAATTTCATCTGTTTTCTACAGTGTGATCCATGCATTCCCACAAAGCTGGATTAATGTATCCTTCAGAACATGGCTACGTCAAGTTACTATTTATTTTAGGCACATGATACATCTGGTTTTCTTTATATGCAGTTTCCTGTGTGTTCCAGTACCTATTGTGGGGCCTGTGAGCACTACATGAAATGAAATAAAAATGAAAAGTTCTTCCTTTTTTGCATTATAGGAATCAATCATGACTATAACCTACTCATAATAGGAAATACTTATTGCATTTGTGTGCCAATTTACACTTTCATAGTACTTCCACATAGATGAATCCATTTGAGATGTGTTTTCATTACTATATATACAAAATAGATTAATATCATAAAGCATATTTTGTTTATACCTATGCGAGTCCCATTTTGGACTGATGATGAATTCAATCTTCTATCTACATAGCCTAAGTTCAAAGTCTTTTAATTACATAGAATATTAATTAGTTATTTTGGATTTGGGGCTGTAAAAACCATAACCAAGCTCTTGTACCCTTTTTCATTTTTCTTCATTTCCCATTTCTTTAGGGGAACAAGTGCATTTTTTTTTTAATGAACTTCTAGAAATCATTCTTGTCTCCTGAATTCAGCTTCCAACACAGAGGCTAGTAGCCCATGTAATTTTATTCCAGTCACTTACCTGATATGGGCTGCAGCTTAATTATTGATAAATAAAGGGGTTTCATTCCATCTGTGGGAACTTACAGCACTAACATTCTAAGAATCCATCTCAAAGAAGCTGAACTCAAGCAGGAATATTTACTAGGCTGTGTAGGCTCATTTTTACACCTTCTCCAGCAGGGGGCACCCCCGGGGTTTGGATGGGGCCTTTTCTGTAGAAATGCAGGGACAGGGGGAGAACCCAGCCGGCATCGGGTGCCCTTGAAAAGTCACAATCGTGCGGCACAGACTACTACTCTGCAGTGTTTTCTGACTGGTACCCTAGCTAACTGCATGCTGTAACCAGTCCTAGAGATTTTGTGACTCATGGAGCTGGGGTGAAAGACGATGCTAACCAATATTTACAAAGTAACTTCATTCATAATTTCGCCCTTTTCACTAATATTGACCTTGGACCTCTCTCTTTTCCTCCAGGCCAGTGGTTCTCAATCTTGGCTGCCCTTTAAAATCACCTGGGAAGCTTTAAAAATTGCTGATGCCCAAGTTCCATCCTGGAAACCTGTGTCAGTTTGCTAGGAATGCCCTAACAAAACACCACAGACTGGGTGGCTTAAACAGCAGGAATTTAGTTTCTTATAGTTCTGGAGGCTAAATATCCAAAATCAATGTGCTGGCAGGTTTGGGTTGGCAGGTACTGGGGGTTAGGACTTCTACGTATGAATTTTGGGAGGACACAATTCGGCCCATGACACCCAGCAATGGTCATTTAATTAATCTGGGGTACGGCTTGGGAATTGGGATTTTTAAAAGCTCCCCAGTGATTTCTAACTTACAGCAAAGTTCAACAACCACTGCTCTAGGTTTTCTTCGAGGCACTTTTGCTCTAGGACATTAAACCAAATAACTTACTATTCTAGTGGTTTTTCTCTATCACTGTGCAAAACTAAGCATCCAACTAAAAACTGAAACAGCCAGCCATCATCCAAAGGTACATGTCTAAGATAATACTTAGGCCTATTCTTCCTCCCTATCCTGTAATAGTTCTACAACTATTATAGCTCTATATACAACTCCAATTTATACAATATCCTGTAATAGTTCTACAGCAATTTATACAACTCACTCAGGAGCTTTCCATTGCTCCATGGATAATATACTGTCCTTTGGCATAGGCACCATCTACAGTATATCTTTTTACTTGGAAACAATATAAATTACTTGAGATCACCAACATTCTTCTGTTTTTGACTTTCAAAACTGGAAGTTTCATATGATTCAGCCTAACAGTAATTATTAGTCTGCAATAGGTACAAATAAGATAAGGTATGTGATTTAAAATCTTACAGCCAGCCCATGAATTACAGAGGGATCATTATTTTAAATTTGCAAAGGAGGAAATTGAGGCTCAGAGAGAATAAATGACTTCCCCAAGAAAGTCAGGTGATTAAGTAGCAGATCAGGGCCTGGAACCCAGGTCTTCCCAGTGCCCCTCAGTACTTTTTAGCCCCATCACTTAAAAACATAAGACTGAGGCCAAAACCACATGGGAAAGCAAAGGGCTGCGAGGAATTGGGTTTGCTGATACAATCAGGCTCCTCCTCTCAGCTGTCCCTTCCCCAAACCTGGGAGAAGAGAAGGAACCAAGAAAAACGTAGAAAAATTTTATAGTCAAAGCTTACCAATTTCTACATTTGAAATCCCCATTTGTTTCTTGTGAGCCAAGCTGGCTTTTTTTTTTTTTTTCTAAATATGCAAGGGTTGAGAGCTTTTTCAGATGATCTCGTTTGCTGGTTTTAGCCTGCAGCAGGAGAGGATGTACAAGATGCACCGTGGCCACGAGTCCATGCACGAGGAGATGATCTTGATCTTCCTCTGCGCTCTGGTCATCGCCCAGATAGTGCTGGTGCAGTGGAGACAGAGGCACGGCCGGTCCTACAACGTGAGTCACCCTGGGGCTGCTGGAAGCCTGCTCCAGCCTGTCAGCTTGACTGTCCTTTCCAGGCCACATTCTTCCTTTGTTACTACTTTGAAGGAACTGCTGTGGTTTAAGTCAGTGGTTTTCACCAGGTGCAATTTCTCCTCTAAGAGATATTGGCCTTGTCTGGAAACATTTTTGATTGTCAGGACTTGGAGGGGTGGGGGAGTTGCTCCTGGCACCTAGTGCGCGGAGGCCAGGGATGCTGGTATACATCCTACAATGCAGGACAGCTCCCCACCGCAAAAATTACCTGGCCCAAAATGTCGGTAATGCCAAGATTGAGAAACTGTGGTTTAAGCAAACCAATTTTCCTTTTGTGCATGAACAATTTCTGCCAACACCCAGGAAAAGGAGGATTAGGAATCAAAGGCTGAGGCTGTCTGCTATGACTTGCATGTGTCCCCCAAAGTTCATGTGTCAGAGACTTGATCCCCAATGCAGCAGTGCTGGGAGGTGGGGCCTAATGAGAGGCAGTCAGGCCATGAGGGTTCTGCCCTCCTGAATGGATGAAGGCCATTACTGAGTGGGTTTATTACAGAAGGAAGAGTTCAGCCCTCCCCTTCTCTCTCCCCTTCTCTCTTGCCCTCTCACCTTCTGCCATGAGTTGATGCAGCAAGAAGGCCCTCACCAGATGCCAGCCCCTCTAACTTGGACTTACCAGCCTCCAGAATTGTGAGAAATAAATTTCCCCATCTGTGGTATTCTGTTACAGCAGCACAAAATGGACTAAGACAGAAAATTGGTACTGAGAAGTGGAGCTGTTACTATAACAAATTCCTGAAAATGTGGGAGTGGCTTGGAACTGGGTAACCGGCAGAGGGTGGAAGAGTTTGGAGGAGCAGGCTGGGAAAAGCCTGGGTTGCTGTAAATGGAGTATTAAGGGCAATTCTGATGAGGATTCAGAAGAAGAAAAGAACTGTGGAAAATCTGAAACGTCTTAGAGATTACTTAAGTGATTATGATCAGAGTTTTGGTAGACAATAAAGGCCATTCTGATGCGGTCTCAGAGGGAACGAGGAACAGGTATTGGAGACTGGAGTAAAGGCCATTCTTGTTATAAAATCACAAAGAACTTGGCTGAATCGTGTCCGTGCCCAAAGGCTTTATGAAAGGCAGATTGAAGAGTGATAAACCAGGATATTTGGTGGAAGAAATTTCCAAGAAAAATATTGAAGGAGATGTGTAACTTCTTTTAACTGAATATAGTAAAATGAGAGAAGAGAGAAATGATTTAAATATGGAATTTATAATTAAAAGAGAAACAGAATGTAAAAATTTGGAAAATTTGCAGCTATGTAAAGAACAAAAAAGCATGCAAGGGTGTGGGCAAGTGACCCTTTAACAAAGGGATTAGCATGGACAGAGAAATGCCAGGTGCCATTCGTCAAGGCAATGAACCATGGCCCCAAAGGCCTACAGAGGGCTTGGAGTCTGCCCCTCCCATCACAGGCCTAGAGCTCTAGGAAGGCAGAATGGCTTCAGGGGATGAGGTCAGGGTGCCTTCCATGCATGGGCTGGCTGCCCGGGACCACCTCAGGACTCTGCTGTCTGCATTCCAGCACAGTGCTCCTTGGCTGCCCAGACTGTGGCACCAGCAAGTTCAGGTGCAGCTTGATCTGCAGTTCCAGATGGTATAAGCTGTAAACCTTGGTGGCATTATTGTGCAGGCGTGCAGCAGGTACAGGCTGTGGGGCCATGGCTGCCTCCCCCTAGATTTCAAAGGATGTTGCAGACATCCCAAAAGCCCAAATAGAGATTTGTCACAGGGGCAAAGCTGCCACAGAGAACTCCCACTAGGACAATGCCCACTGGAATTATGGGGTCTGAGCTGCCACAGAGAGCCCCCACTAGGTCTAGTGGAGCCATGGAGGCCGGGCTGCCCCCAGACTCTAGAACTGTAGAGCTACCAGCATGCAACTCCAGCCTGGGAGAGCTACAGTTACAAGGCTCCAACCCATGAGAGTTGTTGCATGAGCTGAGCCCAGTAAAACCATGGGAGCAGGGCTGCCTGAGGCCTCAGGGGCCCAATCTCTGCCCCAGTGTGCTGAGAAAGTGGAAAATAGAGTCAAAGAAGTCTATTCTCAAGCCTTCAGATTCAGTATTATTCACCCTGTTGGATTTTGGACTTGCTTGGGACCTGTTACTCCTTTCTTCTTTCCTATTTCTCCCTTTTGGAATGGGAATGTCTATCCTATGCCTATCCCAAAATTGTATTTTGGAATTAGATAGCTTGTTTAATTTCACAGACTCACAGCTGGAGGGAAGTTTGCCTCAGGATGAACCATGCCTTGAGTCTCAACCGTATCTGATTTAGATGAGACTCCATTTTTGTTTTTCGTGTTTTGTTTCTTTTTTGTATATGAGAAGAACATGAATTTGGGGGCCAGGGCAGAATGCTATGGTTTGAATGTGTCTCCCAAAGTTCAAGTGTTGGAAACTTATTCCCCAGTGCAACAGTATTGGGAAGTGGAGCCTAATAAGAGGTGATTAGGCCATGAGGGCTCTGTCCTCATGAATGGATTAATGCCTTTATTGCAAGAGCAGGTTCATTATCTTAGGAAAGGGCTCCTTATAAAAGGACGAGTTTGGCCCCCTTTTCTCTCACTTTCTCTTGCCCTCTTGCCTTCCACCATGGGAATAAGGCCCTTACCAGATACCAGCCCCTGGATCTTGGACTTCCCAGCCTCCAGAACCATGACAAATAAATCCCTTTTCATTATAATTTACAGAATCCTTGGTATTCTGTTATAGCAGCACAAAATGAACTCAGACACTGTCTTCTGTTGTTTCATTAGCAGTAAACTATCATGGCATTAATGGTTTGCACACCTATGGAAATGCATTCATGCAAACACTGCACTGACTTCAGCAACACAGGATAAGATTCCATCTTCAGAGACCAATCCCTCTCAAGCATTTCCACTGGACCTTTCCCATCTAAGGCTTTAGTGTTCCACCTTAAGCCTTGTTGGACCTGAGACATGGCCATTGCAATGTTTACAGCAGTAGTTCTCAAATCCTAGGGTGCATCAGAATTGCCTAGAGGACTTGTTAAATTGAATTCCCAGGTCCTACCCTCAGAGTTTCTGATTCAGTAGGGGCCCAAGTATGCATGTCTAATAAGTTCTCTGGTGGTGCTGATGCTACTGGTCCTGGGACTACACTTTGAAAATCTCTGTTTTAGACTCAAGTATGGCCTAAATGGAGAAATGCTGCAAAGGGAGAAGGTCCTCAATTAAGTCTATACATTGTTCTGGATCTTGGACTGGTCATTGCGTACGAAGACTTGCCTGTGACATATGAAGTGTTGAGTTAGACCAGTATTTTATTTCATTATTATCTGTCATTATTATTTCCTGTGTAGTGCAGGGTCTAAAGGAATTCTTTTGGGTTCTGTATAATATTTAAGTTTAGGCAATTTTGAATATTTCATTTAGAAAGGGGAATCTTGTTTTCTTTTTTTAAAGCAAATGTATCAGTTTTTTGCCATGTCACCATTGTCAATTAAAATATCCTTTATATTGTACTTGGATAATTTTTTAAGTGAATGAGAGTAGAATTAACCCTTACTGGTTATCCACTCATATCAAAGAAAAGCTCTTTAACTGTATCTTAACCATGGTTTCCTTATCTGCAAAATAGAAATACCTACAATAGAATTTCTGGAGTCTTTGTTTAAGAAGAAACCTGGATTCTTAAGGAATCAGCTCACAGCCCTATTCCATCCTTTCTTTATAATTAATAATTACCTTTTGATTGGATAAGAAAAAAATATTCTGTTTCCATAGCAACACAGGTGTGGATTTTGCCTAGGAAGCCCCCTGCCCTTGAAAGGAAACAATGCCCCATGAGCCAGCTGACTTGCACTATATTGTACCACTTCTCTGCCATTTCTATTTGATGATTTTTGAGGTGCTATATGCCAAAAAGACTTTGTCCTTGTCCTGTATTTGAAGCTGTTGCTCTTGTGTCATATTGTTTACAAGAAACTCAGACCATCTACTTAAGAGGAGAGGGACTAATTCAAAAAGCTCAGAACATTTTCTGATACAACTTCCAACAAATATGCCCATGTTGTGAAGTGATCGTCTGTCTAGATAGATAATGTTCTGTGATCTGTAGGAGCTGTGTACATCAGAGCATCTTATTATAAATACCTAAAGCAAAGGAAATGGTTTCTTTAAAAACATAACATTAACTGCTCCTATGTGATGCCAAAAGGTACAGATAGAAAGCGGATGGAAGGTAGAAAATTCTTATTTTGTATGGGATACTACTAGATACCTGGTTGTTTCCAAATAGTCACATTTTTAGCACAGTATAGACCAAGCATCTGGATATTTGAATTTTTCTCTTTCCAGCTTGTAATCTTGACATGGTGTAGACATAGGCAAAGCCTCAAAAGTTAAATTATTTCCAAATGCTTTGAGCAGCATTTAATTAAAACTAAAATTTTGTTTAACATCACCCTCTCCACCTTCTTTTATGTGCACTTACTTTCCATATCTGCCCAAAGTAGGGAGGAAGGTGCCAAAAAAGAATCTTTATACTACTCTTCAACTCAGTAGAAGGCGTGATGACTACATCCACAGAATTTGGGTTTCAAACACACTGTTAACTTGCCTCAATACACAGCAAATAATTTGGCAGATTGAAGCATTGCTCTATTTAAATCAAATTTCCTGCCTATTAATAGCTGTGAAACACTAGAAAATATTACTGTGCCAATAAAGCATTATGTCTCCTCAAATCTTTTTAAAATGAGGCAAGGCACAAATACTCACATGCATTCTTATATACATACATACATAACATTGCAGAATCTCCTTTAAGAGTTTAAATAACAAAATCAACTACCTGGATTGACATGGAGATAGAAAAATGGACCAACTGAATCTCCAAGGTCCCTTCCTATGCCAAGATTCCATACTTTTTTTCTTGTTTGATTTATGTCCACACTTTCCTTCATGGGCTTTGTGCTGATAGCAATGGTGTTTCCTAAAGTCATTTATTTCCATGAAAATTTCCTGCTTATCTCTGAGCATCCCTCTGGTCTCCCTCCAGCTCCACCCTAAACAAATGGTTACAAATAATTTGAGATTTGCAGCAAAGGAAATGAATATAACATAACTTCTTTCTCTCTCTTTTTTTTTAATATTGCATGGCTCATTCATCATTCTGTACAATTAGATAAATGAAAGGTATCTTTGCTTTGACTTGATCTGCAATTCTTTTCAGATTCATTATGTGCATGGCAACAAGGGAAAAAAATGGTACCTTTGGGCAGCATCTGATTCGTCAGGAAATTCCTCCTGCTGTGATGTGTGGGGTGGGGAGAACACGGGTGATGTGATTCAGATGCCCCGGCTGCCCGTTACCAGTAATGCAGATGTGTTTTATAAGCACATGCCCAGATGGTGACCCCTCTGGCATTGATAATGTGTTTCAGATGCTAGGCTTCCTCCTTGCATGTATGCGCCTCGATTTCGCATATTTCATGTGTTTATTTATGAGGCACAACATTCCTACATTTCATATGTGGCAGTTACTATTAAAAATGAGAAGTTTTAAGTGCTCTGGAAATTGATAAAGAATCTTTTCAACTGCGATTGAAATGTGGCCCTCACAGGGAGTTGACTTCCCATACAATTACTGAATTCACAATGCAAATTGCTGACCTTTGTGTGTTGAGAAAATATGGTCCTGGGTATACACTTTAAAGATATTTAAGAAATATTTAAATATTTGCATGCATAATACATTATAACAATTTTTTTGCTCTCCTTTCATTTCTGATCTCCAAAGCCTATTTTTAAAAGTAGTGTGTCTATACATTGAACATTGTTATTCATTATTAATTAAATCCAGGCATCAAGGAAGAGAAATTTGGGATCTTCTAGAAATAGTTCATACTTATGGATCCACAGGAAGAGAACTAGTTTTGCAAAAATATAGTCCAACTGTAGCTCCAAACTATCATAGACTGTAACTCCTTAGATTTGAAGAAATGGATTGGTCTTAGAAATTTTAGCTTAGATTTAAAGTATAAAATATAACAACAGCATAGTAGTTCCACTGACTTAAAATGAACTGATTCAACTAATCTATTCAAAAAACTCTTAACTTTTTATTCAAAAAATTTCAGTAATTTTAGGGGGAAATGTAAAAATGAATCAAATTCTTCAAACAGAGAGATGAAAAATGAAAATGACAGATGATCAGATCTTGAAAGATGGAGTTCATGTCCATTCCTTCTTTCCTGTCATAAGTAATGAACTTTAAAAAGTCAGCAAATATATGATTTATGACAGAGAACTATCTCCATAATCAGCTACCAAAATACTGATAAGATGTTTTTAAGGGACTGAGTACTTTTATTATCAATAGCATGGGGTCATTGCTAATAGTTGCTAATGCTGAGTGCTGAAAGGAAGCACATCTTGAGTCTTGGTTACTTAGCATGTACGTGGTTTTGAGTCCTCATGAAAACTATTCTCCTTCCTGAAGTAAAGCCTGGTTTTCCTGTCTGTGCCCATATATTTATCTCAATTTCATAAATAAAGGTGCTAACTTGTTCATTAACTTGAACCATACTCACAAAATTAGATGGAAAATTAAAGCAATTATCTGATGACTTTAGGCAAGAGTTAAGAATATTTACTCTTCCTTGAATGTATTCCCTGAAATTAAAAAGCAAAAAAGTAGGTTATAGGATTTTTTCCTGAACTCTGTAGATATTAACTTCAGATTTACTCTGTGTGTATTTTTGCTCAAATGCATATGTATAACAACAACGCTGGGTTTCTCTGAAAGAAGATTCTGAGCAATTCTAAGAGGACTTCAGATCGTTTACGGGGATAGAGCAATAAAAGGGGACTGATGAGCCTGGGAGATGTCTTCTTGTTTGACAACGAAAGAATGGTTGTGGCCTTGCCTTTTTCATTGACATCTTGAAGTCCTGGCAAGTAGTTTTGGTTACTGATCTTAGATGTTATAACCAAGACCTTATTAAAGGAGCCAACAATGTATCCATAGACTCTTTTTTTCTAAGCCTCCCCTTTTTTATCACAAAGATTAAGAAGATAAAGAAAACAAATGGCATCAGCCTTTTTTATATGCAGGATGATACATATGGGATGTGCAAGCTCTAATAACTCCCCCCATATCACTGACAGATGTAATTAACTCTGCATGAGACTCTCGACAACCAAACCAGGATCCAGACTCAGAATCCTCGAAACAGCACTGCAAGGTGCCACTAAAAATTAACTGATGCCCATACTGGAGACAAAACCTCTTTGCCATTCCCCTTATATTAATTCTGAGCAAATAGTTGGTGGTTAGTCTGAATGGGATAAAACACAAAAGACCAACAGTTATTGCCATTGTTTAATTCCGTCTGCTTTTTCACAAGACAGGTGACCAGCTGGCATTAGGCCTGCTCTGAAGCGTGGGAGTATGGGCTCCGATAACCTTACCAGGTTAGTGCCCCACAGCCCACCAGCCCAGCTGTCTTGCTCCCTGACCTATGAGCCTCTGAGGGCTGCCCAGACTCAGATCAATGGTACAGGCCACAAAGGGGTTATGCACAGAGGAACAGGAACCCCTGCAGAGTGCGCTGGAACAGCAGGTGGAAAAGATCCCAGGAGCTGCTCTGAAACACTGACCTCCACTTCCTCCTTTGGCGTCACTGTCACTTTCACATGGGCACACGACAGCGACAGCAGCCTTGCCCCCACAGAGTGCAGTAGTGTGTTCAGAGTGCTTTCCGTCCATGGTCTCAGTGATCCCCCTCCGTCTGCACTGGGAAGCAGTGCAGCCGTTGGTATCCCCAGTTTTACTGCGAACGTGAGGCTCGCTTGTCCAAAATCACATAGCTGTTGAGGTCCAAAATGGCTTTCACCTGAAGAAGTCAGATGAAAGGAAGTGACAGAAAACAGATTATTGTCCAGATAGTTGTGCCAATTCTCTCCATAACATGGCATGTCTAGGAACGCTTACAGTTTGATGGTGAACAAGTTGCATGGTATAGACATGATGGTGAAGGTGGTTTCCCCCACAGAAGCTTCTGGATCATTTAGTAATTCAGGCCCTCAGTCACTGAAAGAGACTTTCTGTTCATTTCTCTGACAGCTGGTGACCTTGTTGCAGATGTGGGTGGTCCCTTTGTATTTTACGATAAAACTTTATTGGTGGAGGTTTCTGTCTATGTGGGGAATGTTCTCAGTTATCACCAGTTATATCCTCTTCAGAGCTACCCGGAAGCCCCTCTCAGGAAGAACACCACGGTATGTATTCCACTCATTCCTTCCCCACTGTCTCATTTACTGTAGACATTAAAAAGTATATTTTATATCCATTTTCCTGGGTTGGGGAAGGGATTTAAATTTCTTTTACACCTCTTTTCCCTTTGGTAGCAAAACTATCTGGAGATTAGCTACACTGGTCTGAGTTCACCTTCATTATTTAATGGTGATTCAGACATGCCTTGTAGAATGTATTTCTTCAAGGCTGGGCATGGTGGCTCACGCCTGTGATCTTAGCACTTTGAGAGGCCGAGGCAGGAGGATCGCTTGAGTTTGAGGTTGCAGTGAGCTATGACGACACCACTGCACTCTAGCCTGGGCAACAGAGCAAGACCCAGTCTCAAGGGGGAAAAGAAAAAAAAAAGACTATTTCTTTAAATATTAGCAAGTGAAGGCCAAGAGAAAGAGAAGTGAAAGTATTGCTTAAAATTTCTAGAGCACTATTTGCATGTTTATTTTTAGCTTAATATTTGCTTTATTCTACTGTAAGTTGTATCACACACAATTTAGAACAGAGCAAGAGTTGAAAAGTGTGTTTCAACCTGAAAATATCTAATAAATCATAAGTAATAGACAACTTACTATTCTCACAACAAATGAGGCTTTACTATTCTGATGACCACTTTAATAACCATTGCCAACCTCTGGAGATGTACATAATTCCATTGTATCATTTGCAAATCTTTCCGAAGTCTTATAATCACATAATGTGCCTACAAGCTTGCTTTTGCTCTCTTTGTTCTGTGGGCAAGATCTGAATCTTCGTCAAGCTAAAACCAAAATGAGATAAAGAGAGTATGCAAAGCGTAAAATAGTCATAAGACAATACTGAATTTTGACCTTTTTGGAGAATAAATCATAAACTGTAAAAATATTTTTATGATTATTTAGACATTTAGAAATTTGTTTTCCTCCTCTAAAAAAGCGGGGAGAGACAAATATCAACTTTTCCTCCTAGTCTGGAGAAGGAAAAATATGTGGGGAGAGAAATCTTATAAATAAATGTGATGATAAAAATTGAAATTCACATAAGTGAATTCAGGTTTATGACTATTTTAATTTAATTCCACTCTGGGAAGAGCTTTAGGGTGATGTTAAAAGACCTTCTAAACTGACCAGTTTGGGGCCTTGGACGGCCTTATAGAGTCTGAGTTTACCCTGCAGTAAAATGGACATATGGCACCCTCTCTCCTTCTTACAAAATACTCTAAGTTATTTAAGATTAGTGAAAGTGCTCTGGGTTTTGGATGAATCCAAGTGTGTTCATTCCCTGGATATAATCTATATTGCATTTCAGTGAGAATGGTTTGGTTCACTTTCCCACTGTATAATGAATTAATCTAGCTAAAGGCAATGTTTCTGTGCATACCAGCTCACTCAATGCAGAGGAATTTTATTACAAGAAATACCCAAATGCTGCCTCATTGCCCTTGATGGCTCATATCTGTCAGCTGGCCAGGGTTCCACACCCTCTTTCTCTTGCCACTGCATGTTGCTGCCTGCACAGCTCCAAGCCCTAGCTATGGGGCAGAGTACCACAGAAGAGGAAATGAGCTTCCTCTCTGCTATAATCAGGTAGTATGTCAAGCAGTGAAGTTCAGGCTCAAAGACAGGCCATCTGCTAGTCACAGGGCTGGGCCTGACCACATCAATTCCAACCTAAGGTTGAGGTTGCCTTGTGGGGCTGCTTGGAAGCAGTTTCTTATCTGGTTTATCTGCCTTCCAGTGTAAGTCTGAGTAGCAAGGAAGTTCTGGACTCTACTGTCCCTGGAAACTTGTGCCCCCAGTGAGCAAGAAGATTGGGGTGGTGGGTGTTGAGATTTGGAAAATCTAACACATCCGTAACAACAATATGACATATTGAGCATTCAATGGACCGAGTCTTTCAAACATTAATACATTAGCTCACATCATCTTCAAAGCAAGTTTAGGAACTAGAGTTATCATCCTCACGTTATAAATGAGGCAATCCTAGGAAGAAATGCTAAGTTGATGGACCAAGGTCCCACAGGCAGTAAACTGTGAAGCCCTGAATCAGATCAAAGACTACTTGACTGCAAAGCCCTTGCTCCCAGCAGCATGCTGTGGCTTAATTAAATCAACAAACCATTTTGCACAGAGAAACCATGCAGTCTAAAAAGTTGTTAGTTCTGGAATATCTCTAATGCTGGCACAACTTTGAGAGAGGCCCCTCAAGGCAGGGAGATACATGCCAAGTATGCATAGAGTTCAAGGAAGCCACACTCTGGTGCTGACTGGCGTGGGGGAGAATTGGGGAGGCTCCCTCGGAGCTTGCCTAGTTCCCCAATATCACCCCTTTTGGCGACATCAACTTCCGCCTTGATCTGGGTGCACTGCATAATGATCCAAACTGCTGAGCGCTGGCAAATCCAAAGAATCAATGGCTCAAGGGTTACTGTGGCAGAAAGATCCCGAAAGCCTTCTCTGGCCCCCTTTAGGGGTGGCGCAGCTTGCATGGCAACCTAAGCCAGCTTGTGCAGCGCGAGTGAGTTTCTGGGTCCACACAGCTGCCGGGGGCAGGATGAAACCTGGATGCAGGAGGGGCTGGCACAGACGGCCCTTGCATGTCAGTTGCTTGACGTGGAAAAAGCACTTCACCACAGAAGGGATGTAAACGACAACTCATTTCTCAGGCTCGCTCACGACCGCATTGAAACCATCACGCTGACATCCTTCTGACTGGAAGTCAGTGACACAGAGCACCTTGTAAAATAATTCGGAAACCTTACATCAGTAATACCGGGAGCAAGCTGGGGAAGCTGAGAGAGTCGGGACAGGAAGGGCTCAGGGGTGGGGGTGAGAGGACGGGGCCAAATCCCTGCAGGGAGACTCTGAGGCTGGGGTGAAAGGCAGGAAAAGCGCTTCAAGAGGATGTGGAGGGAAAGGGCTGAGGGACAAACAGGGCCCGCTGTCACTGCACAGCCGTGCGAGTGACATTCCAGCCACCTCTTTATTTTCTCTGGGCACCAGAGATAAGCCCCCAGCTGCTTCTCCCTCCCCCACCTCTTGTTCCAACGGGCACAGCCCTTCCGCGGCGGCCCACGGAGAAACTGGGCTCCCGGCCTCTCCTGCGTCCTCCCAGGCATGAAGCAGCCACGCGGCCCTTTCCGGTTTTCCCAAGGTCCCTTCCTGCCAGCGAAGAAGGAAACCAGCAGGGTAGAGAGGGCTTCCTTCTAAATCCCCTCCACTCGCCCTCCATCCTCATCCTCTTACTTCTCCACTTAGACCCTGTGGGAAGAAGGAAGGGCCTCAGGAGCGGTCCCAGGGAGTGCTGGGATGCACACAGGACTCATCGCACAGCAGAATAAGCCAAGGCTGAGGCTCCCCCAGGGCTGGGGCAGGGCTCTGCGTGGAGAGGAGACGGGATGAGGGCTGCCCCCCGCCCCAGATATCTGCACTGGGGCTGGGGGCAGAGGGGCAGCATAGCAGGGGGGAGAAAAACTACTGGGGAGGAGGGCTGGTCTCCTGCTCGACTTCTCTGGGCATTTACTGCTCACCTCCAAGGCACTCCTGCCAAAACCACTCTAGGCTAACCCTAAGGCCAAATGAAAAGGGGACGGGGTGAACCTTTAGGCAGGGTCCTGGGGGAGTGACCATTCCTGAAGGCCATTTTCACATGAAGGATGTAGAGCAAATAAATTTACATGTGTGTATACACAGAAACGCACGAGCATGACAGTACTGTTTATATACTGCTTGTTGCTATTATAGTAAAACTATGGATTATTATTGTTTCACTGATATATATACGCTTATGTTCTGTACCTTATGTAATAAAAAGGACTTTAGAAACTAAAAGCTGATTTATAACAATGTTTTAAAAGGACAAAATACTTAATATTATCATGTTCTGTGCTTTTCCCCCATTTTTCCCTCTGCAGATTGGTCTACAAATGGTTTCTTCTAATCTACAAACTCAGCTATGCATTTGGTGTTGTGGGTTATTTGGCTATCATGTTTACAATGTGTGGATTCAACTTATTTTTCAAGTGAGTATCTGCAGTTAAGACATTAATATCTCTAAGTACTTGCTTGGAACATTCAGCTGTTCATGTTCTCTCTGTCTGGAAGCATCCGGCCCTATACTTTTCCATGCATACATTTTTATAGTGGATATCCACACAGTCTTGTCACTGGGGGAAACCAATAGAAAAGGAAGAAAGGAGCACCCTGCAAAATAATTTTCTTTCTTTTTTTTTTTTTTTGAGACAGGGTCGTAGCTTACTGCAACCTTGAACTTCGAGGTTGGGCTCCGGGGATCCTCCTGCCCCAGCCTCCCAAGTAGCTAAGACTATAGGCACATGCCACCACACCCAGCTAATTTTTTAATTTTTTGTAGAGATGGGCTCTTACTATGTTGCCCAGCCTGTCTCAAACTCCTGGCCTCAAGCAATCCTGCTGCCCTGACCTCCCAAAGTGCTGGGATTACAGGCGTGAGCCCCCAAGCCCAGCCCAAAATACTTTTTTTTTAAAAATTAGGAGCTTTAAAGAGAATCTATACTTGATCTACAAATTTAAAAGACCACCATTGAAAGTGGGCCTATAGTTGTGGTAGAGTAATTCTTACTGAACTGCAAATTTCCCTTGTACAATATTCTGAAGTGTCCATATCTTCTATTTATCTTCTTGCTTAAATCTTCTAGAACTATGCTGGCCGCTACAGTAGCCTCTAGCTCATGTGACTATCAAGCACTTACAATATGAAATAAGATATGCTATAAGTATAAAATACACACTGGATTTCAAAGGCTTATATGAAAAAAATGATTTTCATATTGATTACCTGTTGAAATTATAGTACTTTAAATGTATAGGTAAAATTAATTTCACCTGCTTCTTTTTACTTTTCATATGTGGCTGCCAGAATATTTTAAATTATATTTGCGGCTGTATTTCCACTGAACAGCACTGCTCTCTAGCATTTTGTTTCAGATATCCATGAAACCCCTTGTGCTGGGGAGAGTTGGAAAAGGAGGAAACAGGGTACTTAGAAACTGAAAGACAAGTAAAGGGATAAAAGAGCAAGAAAGTCCTGGAAGAGATAAAGGAAATCGGGTTAATCACGTGTGGGACTCAGAACCGTGCTCCCATTAAGAAGGTGTTTGCTGAGATGTGCTGTGGACCCGATGCTCATTGGCAGAGCATGGCTGAGTAACCAGCCTGTGCTCTGGAAAGGAGATTTAAGACATACCACACGGCTATGAAACGCAGCTCAAATAAAAATTCCCCAGAATATCTCTCACATCGAAGTTACTCTAAATCTCCGGGAAACAGAAATTAAAAAGCAGAGTTCAGCAACCCTTTACTCATAAAATAAGGAAGGTAATTGCATGGAGAGACAGCCCTGCGGGAAAGGGTTCTTCCCATGGCAACGCAGCAATCAGATTTTATAAGCATTTCATGAAACTTTTGAAGAGGGAGCTCCTAACATTTTCTAGCAGGGAAGGGGTAGAAAGTAATTGTACAGATCCATTATTGCCAGGTTAAAATATAGAAAGATGCTGAGCATGTCTCTTTTTCTTAGCATACTGTTCATATTCCTTTATTTTAGTGAACGTAAAAATATTCGTAAGGATTTTTATGAAATCACTGGGGACTATAGCTGTCCCAAGACTATAACCTCATAGGATTTAAGGTCCTTATCCATGAATTCTCCTACAATGAGGCATACCATGAACTTAACCCTTTAGATTAAGAAGGAACTATTTTTTCACTACTCATTGCTGTGGATTATCACTGTATTAAGATTCTTTTCTAGGGACCCACAAGTTTGTTACTGTATTTCTTATCAATAAAATTATAAACACATACTGCCCTGGATATGGAGAGAAGACAAGCTTCACTTCCCCACTATCCTAACCCTCAAATATACCCAGTAATCCTGAAAGGATGAAGCTACCACCCATGTTAAGATTCCCAGTTCACATCACCAAAAGATCTGTGCTCTCTAAATCTACAAAGCTTTCTGCCTTTACCATTTCCTCCTCAAATTAACAGAGCACAGAAACTACCAGAAGAAGGTTCCAGAGACAGACTACCCAACCCTTCTCCACACTTTACTCCCTTCCCTGAATCAATCAAACCCACCCAGCTTCACCACTGGTAGATTATTATAGAGAAATAGCAAACTGAATGTGCAATGATTAAGATTCATAAATTAAATTTGGGGTAAATTATTCACATTATAAAGAGATTTTTCCCTTAAGCAGAAAAGGGGGTTGGTTATCACAGAGAATCCTAGTGTATTTGAAATATGATTCAACCTGCAAAAAAATTTCTTCATTTACTCCATGGCAACTAAGTCATAGTAGCAAAGGACTCCGAAATATGAGCTTGGTTCATGGCTTTGTAAATATCAATTGTCAGGTTAAGCAAGTAATTTTTTCTGAGTCTCCACATTTTCACATGCAAAGTGGGGATAATAATATTTATCTCAAACATTTGTTAGGAAAGGTAATTAGAAAGCTTTCTATAATATCTAAGCTCTATAGCAGAAATTCTCAATCTTTGCTGTATTGTAGAATCAATCACTTGACAAGCTCTTAAAAAAATACTGCCAGCTAGACCCCACCCCAGACCCATTAAACTAGAGTCGTTGGTGGTGGGCCCATGCATCGATAATACTGTTAAATCTCCTCAGGTGATTCTAATCTATTTTTAGGGCTGAGAACCATTGCTCTAGTGGTTCCTAATGTTAGCTGCCCATTGGAATCACCTGGGGTCTGGAGAGCTGCACGTAATTAGCCTGGGGCGTGGCCTGAAGATGGAGATTTTTACAAGCTGCTGAGGACTTTCTATATGCCAGCAGTCCCCAACCTTTTTGGCATCAGGGACCCTTTTCATGGAAGACAATTTTTCCACAGACTGGAGATGGGGGAATGGTTTCAGGATGATTCGAGCACTTTACATTTATTGTCCACTTTATTTCTATTATTATTACATTGTAATATATAAGGAAATAATTATAAACTCACTATAGGTTGGGGACACCTGCTATATGCAGTCTAGCTTGACACCAAGGGTGAGAGTCAGCTTGTGTAAATACTGCAATCCTAAGAAGCATTTGAAGACTATCTTAAGAATTCCTTTGTCCACTTGGCACTGAGTGGTACCACTTGAGGGAAATTTAGAAAACTTTTCATTCTTTCATTTAAGAAAAGAAAAACTAAACAAATAAATGAAAAAATATATACCCACAAAGTTCCCTAAGATACCATGACAGGAAATATTTCCAAGCTCCAACCCTCCCCTGCCCCACAAATGCTACATTCTTATTTCCTTATACCGTTGTTTTCAATAGAATCAAAACTAGAGATTCCATGGATTTTGGCATCGTATCCTTGTTCTATGGCCTCTACTATGGAGTAATGGGGAGAGACTTTGCCGAGATCTGCTCAGATTACATGGCTTCTACTATAGGGGTAAGTGTTGCTTTCATTCTTTAAAACCATTTATGACGCATGGCAAAATGTTCTCATTTTACATATTTGCATCTATTTTCAGACATAGATAAGTCTTTGCCCATATACTGATTAGCATTTCCTATGGTACTATTTTGGTTTGCCCAGCCCAATTGCTCCCTTGCATGAAATGTGTCTTTGTTAATTAATTAGAAAATACATTTCTTATTTATAAAGAATAGTTGGAGAATAAGGCATATTTAAAATAAAATATGCTAATTATTTGGGTTATCCTGTCTAACATACTCCAATTACCAACACTTAAGGATAAATAAAAGATCAGCAATAACTAAAACCCTTTATCTCTGCCTAAAACTCTGCCTAATGCAAATAAAAATCACATCTGATGCTACATAGAACACTTCAGAATCAACAGTACCTCAGGGTAATACTTATCATAAAGACCAGTTATCACTATATAACTTCTGAAGAAGCAGAAGATACACTGACCGTGCATTGTTGCCTGTAATTTTTTTAATCCAATTGTTTTTTTCTTAATTCTCTTAAAATTAAAATTCAGAATGGACATACTTTCTGGTCAGGTAGATTCCTAGTTCTGATGTTAGGATCATTTATCTGTGTCCAACACACGCACATCTCTTAAAAACTCTTAAAAATTCCAGGGATGACCCAGTAGTTTCAGGAATTTTGGATCTCTGTCCTCTACCTGTCTCTTGGTGCGCAGCTAGCTAAGAAGTGGAAAAATTAGTGTAAGTATTAAGAGAAGGGTGAGCTTCTGGATTGTTCTTCTCTCTCCATTTATGGGACAGGACCTAAGTGGACTAGACCTTGACTTCACCCCCACTCATGTGTCCTTCTACTCCACCATAGGCTCTATCCTACTCTTTTCAAAGAGCCTACAGACCGATTTCTGTGGTGAAATACTGGAAAAAAATACCTTCGGAATTCCTCTGTCATGTATCATCTGTGGGACAACTGCCTTTCTTAGGGTTTAGGTGAACACAAGAAGAGGCATTTTCACTGCCAATTCCTCCAACAGAAACCAGAAGTCATACCCCTTAGAAAATTCCCAAAGCCTCTCGTGTTTGTTTATGGACAGAAGAGGAAAAGAAGAATTGTATGTGTTCGGGTTCTCCAGTGGACCAGGAAGGAGAGATTTCACCTGGCAAGACAACCAAGTCTTCAAGCACCAACTTTCTGGAGACTTTTCCCCTGATCCACCCCACCAGTCCTTAACATCTTGTCATCCTGTCTTCTTTATTCCAGCTACCAATCTATAAAAACCACTGCCTCAAGCCATTGGCACAGCCACCAGTGACTTGAACTAATGTATGTGTGTGTGCACGTGTGTGTAGGTACGTGCACACACACACTTGTGCGTGTGCTTGTGCCTGAGGTAAGGAGGAAGCAGAGAGCAGGAGCAATCTCCGTTCCCATACCAGTCTCTAGCCCCACACCAGACCAATTAAGTCAGAAGCTCTGGGAGTGGAGCCAATGCATCTGCTTGGTTTTAAAAAAGCTCCTTAGGAAAAGGAATGAACTATTAAGCCATCCAAAAACATGGATGAATCTTAAATGCATATGGCTAAGTGAAAGGAGCCAGTCTGAAAAGGCTATGTACTGTAGATTCCATTTATACGACATTTTTGGAAAAGGCACAACTATAGAGATGCTGAACAAATCAGTGTAGGAAGGAGCATGGTGAATGGGTGAAGCACAGAGAATTTTTTAGGGTGGTGGAACTGTTCTGTGTGATAGTATAATGGTGCATTTATCATTATACATTTGTCAAAATCCATAGAACTTTGTAGCAGAAAGGGCAAACCTTAATAAATGCAAATTTTAAAAATCATTTAAGAGGTCAGAGAATCTGAAAATAGAATGCAGACTATGAGAAAAAATTCTAACCGCTATACAGATGTATGAAATAACCACACTGAAGGGGGTGGGAGGAAAAGGTACTGATCTAAGTAACTTTTAAATGAAGGAAGACTATAGGACTATAATCAAAAGGAACTGTGCATAAGCACTGTACTCTAGCTGAAAATGCCATTGACCTCAGGGCTGTGAGTTAATAATTCTGATACCGATACATATGTATAGTATAGAAATATTTATACAGATGTGTGGGGGGGGGTTAGAATATATAAATATATTAACTTTCTCTGTCAGCTAAGAGCAATGACACCCCAGTAGCAATGAGCACACCTAGTGCCCAGATCTTGATTTCTAAAATCATTCTACAATAGAAGGAAAGGGGGCTCCTTGGAGAAATGTCTGATTATAGGTCTGGGCAAGGAATATACAATATAGGCCGGGCGCAGTGGCTCATGCCTGTAATCCCAGCACTCTGGGAGGCCTAGGCAGGAGGATCGCTCAAGGTCAGGAGTTTGAGACCAGCCTGAGCAAGAGCGAGACCCCATCTCTACTAAAAATAGAAAGAAAATTGGCTGGACAACTAACAATATATAGAAAAAATTAGCCAGACATGGTGGCATATGCCTGTAGTCCCAGCTACTCGGGAGACTGAGGCAGAAGGATTGTTTGAGCCCAGGAGTTTGAGGTTGCCGTGAGCTATGATGATGCCACAGCACTCTAGCCTAGGCAACAGAGTGAGAGTCTGTCTCAAAAAAAAAAAAAAAAGGAATATACAATATAAATCTGGAGCATCTTGTAGTGCCAGAAAGTAAGAAAATGCTAAAATCAAAACGAAAGAACCCCACAATGATGGGAATGTGTCAAAGAGACACAGGAGGCAATTGAAAGAGCTCCCAATGGCCAAAACTGGAATCTGAACAACAAAATAGTAATAGTAGTGGTAGTATTGGGTTATCACCCAAAGCATAAAATAAATATCCACAAATCCACATTGATGTAAATAAATGACTGAATAAATAAATAAGTGGAAGATAATAGACAAATTTGTGTAGAAAAATTCCACATAATTCATGTAGGTTCTCCTCCCTTAAGGAGGTTGTGATGGTTAAATTTTGTGTGTTAATTTTCCTAGTCTATGATACCTGGTTGTTTGGTAAAACATTCATCTAGATGTTGCTGCGAAGGTATTTTGTAAATATGATCAACATCTACAATCAGTTGACCTCAAACGAAGATTACCCTTGGTACTCTGGATAGACATCATTTAATCAATCAAAGGCCTTAAAATCAAAAACCAAGGCTTCCTAGAGAAGAAGGAATTTTGCCTCAAGACTGCACGTTAATCTTGCCAGGGTTTCCAGTATGCTGGTGAACCCTGCGGGTTTGTGACTTGCCCACAAATGTGTGGACCAATTCCTTAAAATGAATCTAATAATAATAATATGGGAAACTAGGTATGTGATATTTGGGTACTCCCTCTACTATCTTCCTATCTTTTCTTTAAATCTATTATAAAATAAATATTTCATTTAAAAAAATCTTCCTAGGGATTCTAATGTGCTATCAGTGTTGAGAACTACTCCTTATCTGCAGCACCAGAAGATGCAGGTATCCCAAGTTAGAATTCTAAAGGCCTTCCAGTGGTGATTAGTCTCTGTGCTCCCAATAAGAAAATGGGAATTAAAAGCAATCACAGCATCAACAAAAACAAATACATGGGACCTGATCAAATTATAAAGCTTTTTGCACAGCCAAAGAAACTATCACTAGAGTGAATAGACAACCTACAAAATGGGAGAAAATATTTACAGACTATACATCTGATAAAGGGCTGATGACTAGAATCTATATAGAACTCAGGAAAATCAGCAAGAAAAAAAATCAAACGACCCTATTAAAAAGTGGGCAAAGGACATGAACAGAAACTTTTCAAAAGAAGATAGACTAATGACCAAGAAACGTATGAAAAAAATGCTGAACATCTCTAATCATCAGGGAAATGCAAATGAAAACCACAATGAGATATCACCTAACTCCAGTGAGAATGGCTTTTATCAAAAGTCCCAAGACAACAAATGTTGGCGTGGACGCGGAGAGATAGGAACACTTATACACTGCTGGTGGGACTGCAAACTAGTACAATCTCTGTGGAAAGGAGTATGGAGATACCTCAAGGACTAAAAGTAGAACTACCATTTGATCCAGCAACCCCACTACTGGGTATCTACCCAAAGAAAAAAAAGACATCTGCACTCAAATGTTTATAGCAGCACAATTCACAATTACAAAGATGCGAAAACAACCCAAGTCCCATCAATACATGAGTGGATTAACAAAATGTGGTATATGTATACCATGGAGTATTACTGAACCATAAAAAAATGACCAGCTACCTATTGTATTATCCTGGATGGAGCTGGAGTCCATTCTTCTAAGTGAAGTATCACAAAAATGGAAAAACAAACACCACATGTACTCACGATTAAATTGATACTAATTGGTCAACACTAATGTGCACATATGGGAAGTGACATTCATAGGGTGTCGGGCAGGTGGGAGCGGGGAGGAGGGGCTGGGTAAATCCACACCTAATGGGTGTGGTGTGTGCCATCTGGAGCATGGGCACGCTTGTTGGGTGGTGCAAAGGCAATTTATGCAACCAAAGCGTTTGTACCCCCGTAATACTCTGAAATTAAAAAAAAATTAAAAAAAGAAAAAAGAACGCGGGAATTTAAAAAGTAGAGAGACGCCTGGGTTTACTCCAGGTCTCTGAGTCAGAATCTCCAAGAGAATAAAGGGAAGGGACAGTTTACAGATAAACTCAAAAGTTTCTGGTGTGATTCTAACTACAGCCCTAGATTAAAAACTTTTCCTTCAAAGGAATTCCTCTCAGGATTCCTGAGTGTGGTGGTGAGATGGGAGGTTATAATTGGCAATGTGCTTTGGGTCCATTTGGGCTCCAGTGGGTTTTTTGCCTGGAAAGTTTAACCCCTCTAAAGCATCATTCCTACAGGAAAAAGTGTCTCGAATTCTAACCCCACTGAGAAGCGGGGAAGAGTCTATGTGGGCTGCCTGTCCCAGTGCCTGGCGGTGGCTTCCCCGCATTGACAATGGCGGGTGCTCCCCTCTCCCACAGTGCTCTGTTCGTTTCCTCCGACAGTTCTACAGCATCACTGGAATGCCCACCAGGAGCCTGTCAGATGGTATCTGTGCCATCTGTGGCCAGAAGATCATTGTGGAGCTTGATGAGGAAGGGCTCATTGAGAACACCTACCAGCTTTCCTGCAATCATGTGTATCCTCTTCACGGGAAACCGTTTGGCCTTCTTAAAGCCTCCATCCCTCCCACCCTTCCTGTCCCCATCTCCTCTGCCTTGCCTAGCACCTGTCCACAAACCCCAGACCTTTATCCTCCAGCCTTGGCTTTCTTTTTGAGACTTTCTGATGATCCCTGCTGAAAAATGACCTGCTAATGAAGGTGAACCTCCTCCACCAGTAATTTCCTTTTTAAAGAGGACTTTTAATGCCACATGGAGAGAAAAGCAGCAGCATCTGAGCAGGGTGCTGGCTGGGGAACTTGGTTGAAGTCTTAAGTGAGCAGATAGCCAGGAAGGACAGGGAGAGATGGGGGTTGGGGGGTGAGAAAAAGAGTGAAGTGCCAGGTGCAGGGAGGAACCCTGGGTCTGAATCTCAGAGGACCAAGAAATACAAAGTGCACATTGCCCAGAAATAACCCTAGGAACCTACTTGTGGCAACAGTGGTCTTGTGGGTAGCCAAGGGAGGAAACCAAGCCACCTTCTCAGCTTTGGTTTTGAGAAAAGGATAATGCCACAGGCAAAGGGACATCTTAAAGGGCCATCAAAAGGAGCGACCAAACTATGAGCATCTAGTTCTTGGACCACTTGGCTCCTCTGCCAGTGGGTTCCATCCCAAATAGCTATCCATTGGCTAAGGGGTCTTCAGGTGGCAGGTACCATACAAGCATGGGCCTGGAAACCAGCATTCTCTGGTGACCATTAAGGAAAGCCTCGATGTGCTGAGAAATGCTGGCATTGAGACCCCTGAACAAAGCAGCCTGTGCTGCCTAAGCATGTAACTATAGAAACCAAAGTTATGTTTGGGTTGGCCAACCGTCAGTATTTTATTTCTTTCCTAAATACAAAAAAGAAAAAAGAAATCATTTCTCTTTGTTTTATGGTACTATATCAATTTAATAATATTATCGTTATGTACCCAGTCAGTTCAAAGCTCTGGTGTTATGAGATGGTTAAAACCATCTGACTTTTGCCTCTGAAGCCCACTTAATTCAGGCAGTCATACTTCAATGTGTAGTGCCTGTGATTCAATTCTGTTTAATCTGGACAGTTTCCATTTATTCAATCCTGAGAGTAAAACCTGGACCAAATGTATCTCAAAAGTAATAGGAGCCTTTACTCCAACATTTAAGCCTTAAAATTTTAAGGGAAGAAACACAACTGCAAAGATATACCATATGGAATTCTACAGTGGGTTTTCAGTGTGATACCTCTCCCAAAAAACTATCATTCTTCATAGAAATTTTCCAAGTCTTGCCCTAGTTTTAAGTATGATTTACTTTTCAAATGTTGGAACAGAGCCCCGTCTGCCATTTGCAAGTGGAAATATTTTCTCTATCCACCTTTAAAAGCCCTTAGGGATTGTTGTACATGTGTGCATATGTAATCTAAAATGTAGTCACCTTTAAATTTGCTTTGCAGCGAGTATTATTAATGGCCCATTTTAGCATGAGTCATATTAGTGAGGAGTGGGCAAACATGACTTATATTAACAAGGAGTGCTTATCGGAGTATTTCTCTGCAGCAGTTCTGCCAGTGTGGAAGTTTTTCAGCACTGAGATTTTGAAGATGAAAGAGAACATTAAAGAGGACATGGACATTTCAGTGCTGGCTCAATGACCCCTGAATTCTATACCTATGTGGAAGATGGGGCTGTATTCCAGCCCTTTAGAATGAAGGACTGTATAGGTTTTGGTTCAAAATCTTTGTTACAATACATCACTTCATGTTAATCCAAGCATATTGCAAAAATGACCCCAATTCCAGGAACATAAAATAGTGGAAACTCTTAGCTGCATAGAGATCTAATATTGAGGAATTATATAAATTGCCTTCCCTTGGCTCTATCTCCCCAGTCCTCCATTTGTCAGGGAGGGAACATCCTTGCTGTTCGTGTGGGTGTGTAGCAGGCCAGTCAGAAGCGCGTGTGATCTTGGCCCAGAAAACTACATTGGGAGCAGCAATTGTAGAAATACATGGGATGGGTCTCATTATATTAATAGTCAATCATTTTGCCCAAATCTACAATATTGGGCAACCTGGAAATATATATTTCCAAAAATGATCGGTTTAAACTGATTCATTTAATAAATATTTCTTAGACACATGTTAGGTGCTGAAGACACAGAGATGAATGAGACATAGTCCCACATGTCACACACGGCCTAGGAGAGACAGAAAGTCAGGATACATTAGAGTAAGTCCCTGGTGCTATAAGAAAACACAGGGTTCACTCTCAACTTTGGGGGCAAAAGGTCAAACTTTCTGGACAAGGAAATGTATACAAATGAATTTGTAATTGCCTGGAGTTTGAGAAGTTATGTTTATTAGGTTTATATTCTATTAAAAATAATTGGCTCTTTATCAGTAATAAAAAAGTCAAGGAAAAATTTATGAAGTTAATAGAAATATTTGTAAGTTTATGACCACAAATAATTTAAACTTGTCTAAGTGTCTAAGACAAGTCTGATTACACAGAAGGTAATGAACAGTGCGCAAAAAACCGAATCAGGAAATGTTGTGGTAAGTGTGAGAGAAATGCACAATGAATGAGGCAGGGAAATATGATACATATCTGTAAGACATTACTGAAAAAAAGAACTTTTGCATTCTTTAATCTAGTTCTTACCAGAATCAAGTGAAGCGAGAGCAAGTAAGGCGAAGAAGCTAAATTCCTCAGAGTGGTAGAGCTAATGCAGCTCTCACTCCACGCTGTCACTGGGGGCTCCGTGGTCCTACAGAACCTGCCTAAAGCAGTGATGTGCACAGTCAAATTGTGACTGACAGCCATTGTCACCCTCCACTGCTAGACCCTAAAGACAGGGTCATTTCCATGTCATCGTGAACCAAACATCGCTCTTTCGTATCTAGCAGCTTCCCTAACAAGATGCTTCAGCTTTCACGAATTCTGCATCCGAGGTTGGTGTATTGTTGGTAAAAAGCAGACTTGTCCTTACTGCAAAGAGAAGGTTGATTTGAAGAGGATGATCAGTAATCCGTATCCTTTTTTAAAAAAAGTTACAAAATAATATCTTAAATGTTTCTAGGAATGCATTCTTCAATCTACACTTTCATTATCTGTGTATGGTTACAGCAGAAAACTTTGTTCTCCCTAACCACCTATTTCGAGATGACTTGTGACCTCCTTTCTCCTCTGTGCCTTTTTACTATTGTGGTTAGGAAGTTAAATCCCAGGAAACATTCCATTCTTCATGTCCCTATTTTCCACGGTAAGGGCTTTAGTGGAAATGTGACGGGACTTTGCAAAAGATGGGTAAAATATGTGAAAGAATAATCAAGATGGATGGATGGATGCATAGACAGATAAATGGGTGGATGGGATGGGTGGAGGAGTGAGTGGATAAATAGAAAAATTGGAATTGAAGATTTAAAAGCCCCAAATGTGAACGAGAATATAAGAAAGTATTTTCAGGGTGTACCAAATTTTATTATTCCCAGAAATGAGTAGGCTTTTCCCCCTTGGATTTTGGCTTTCTAAATTCCTTGCTATGCCTCATCTCTTCTTAGGCTAAACCCTAGTGATAGCAATATTGAAAGGAAACAAAGACCTTCACAGTTGATCAGCTTCTCGTAGCAACTAGGATTTTTATAGACATCAAGGACGCCCAGCAGAGTAAACTCAAGTCTCATTAAGGTCACAGGAAGGTAAAGGCCCCCATCTAGAGATGACTAGAATGACTTAGTCCTCAACTTCACTGTCTCAAGACCAGGAAGGGACATGGGAATGGGATTAAAACGTATCCCCCGCTTAAGCAGAAGAGCACTAAGAGGTTGGCATCAATCTGCCAAGACGGCAGTGCATAAATCTTTGTTATAAAATTGGTGATATTATGATCATAAATGTCACTTCAAATAGTTTAATTAATGAAAGGCAATTCATTTTTTATACAGTCCTGAGAAAGTAAACTGTTGACTAGCACAGGTACTCTTTTTATTGAGACTCAGTATAAGAAAAAGCTACTTGTGAACAAGCTGCCATTTTGTTTGTAAATTGCTATCAGATATACTATGCATTAATTAAGCTCCCTTAGCACAAATTATCAAAGATATCAGAAAAAGATTGTCTTATCTGATAATTAGTGTTATTCCTTTTAACATACAATGGGTTCCCTCTGAGGTGCCGACTAATGGGAAGTCCAATGCTAAGTTTTGCAGCTTCTACTGCCCTTGGTTTTCCAATATAGTCATTCCTCTTCCTCCCTCTTTTAGCATATACCCTTGGTTTTTATTCTTGTTTTATAGTTTGGGATTTTATTGTAAACCAGTTTTAATTTATTTTTAGAAATTGGATGTGGTTTAAATAACAACAATAACCATAATGCTATAAAAATCATGTAAGGGGCTTTTAATTGAGCTCATAGAATTAACGAGAAAGGAAATATCCATTCATTACATTGTTTACTATTAATATATTTGCAAATGATATTTATGAATATGTCTGCTACTTGGCTGTATATAGAACAACCTCCTTAACTGAGACTTAGCTGGGAGCGCACGCATTTTGTGTATGGACAAATCCTGGATTGGCTTCGTTACCTGGTGGCCTGGCAACCTGTGGTCATAGGAATAGTTCAAGGCATTAACTATTCACTAGGGCTAGAATAGTACAACAGACTTACCCCAGAAGCAATATATGGCATGGTTGACATATTATTAAATCCTTGGTCCTACATTTAATATTGATTTTTTTAAAAATTTTAGAGATGATCCCAAGAGGTTAGAAAACTAATAAAATTTGGTGTTAAAGCAATTTGTCTCTGTGAAAAGAATTTGAAGAGAAACTGAACAATGAAAGAAATAAAGCGTGATTTCTCATCTTTCCCATTATAACCATTTTCTAACCCATGCGGACGACACATCTGTTACACCCCACTATGGGCATTCCACCTCTGGTTTGACTGATAATGATCTCATCTGTAAGGGGTTTCAGAGGTTTGTAAAGTCCTTCTCACATACAAAATTTAGTCCTAATACCCTCTCATCGATTCGACATCTTCAAAGAAGTAGGTAGAGTTGTTAAGTAATCTATGGTTTAAAGATCCTGTCTTTTCTGCTCTATGTTCTTGTCGCCACGTGGCAGCTTCAGCCCCACAAAGCCCTTCCGTAGAGAGGGAGTTAATCCCAAAGCTTCCGGCAACTAGGTGCCTCGTCTTCTCAATGGGCCACAGCTACTGGGTTTCCTGGGACTGCCCAACACACTCAGCACAACCAAGGGCTACACTAACGTAAAAAGACTTATTCTTTTTTTGTGCCACTATTTATACACACACACACACACACACACACACACGTGTGCATGCACACACACATGCACAAGGACACACACAATCATTCCATTGTGGTACTCTGCTTTTATTCACTTCATACCACTTATCAATACCTGAAATCATACCATGAATTTATTTGTTTATTGTTTATCTTCCACTCCATGAAGGCAAGAAATTTTATCTGTGTTTTTCCCTACTACACACCCAGCACTTTGAGCACTGCCTGGCACATAACAGGTACTCAAGGAATATTTACTGAAAGAATAAATTAATCTGGCAGAAGGGAACAAAATTAACCAAACAGGGAAGATGCACCAGAAAGAATTAAACCAAGAATGACATGTTGAACTCCCAAAATTAATTTGTTTTAAATTACTGATCATTTGTTAAACAGCCAACGCTGTATATATAGCACGAGAATCTACTCAGCAATACTTGAAGCCATTACACTTGTATGAAGTAGAAAGGAAATACTCTGATTATTAATATTTTCCTTGTCCAAGTACTGGCACTGTACTTAATGCTATTCAAGTTCCATCATCAACATAACTCGCACTAAGATTTCTAACTGTTGGGAATTTTCCTTCTTCAAACTGCCCGATGCTTCAGTATTATGATTGGTTCACTATCCAAATTAGTAGAAGATTTAATTCCGGTTTATTTTTCTACTCAGCAAACATTCCAGTAATTCAATACTTATTACATAGTGTAGTAGGCATGTTCAAGGGTTAGGGAGGGAAAAACAAGATTCTTGAGCTTATAGTCTATTGACAAATAAAAGACTACATATTTAGATAAAGCACTAACAAAAAATTGGTTTTAATTCTGTTAAAAAAAAAAAAAAAAGGAGCCCTTAAAGATCTCTGATGTATTTGCCTCTTACCTTCTATGGACAGCTTCGTGAGGGCTGCTTGTAGAACCCTTTAGAATTCTGGGCAAGTAAACCAGCATTTATCTGCATGGAATTAAAAATGACCCTCGGGGTACAGGAATGTCAGATAATCACTAATCACTGGCTCCCTCACCCACTGCTGTGCACCCCTTTCTCCCTCCACCCCCCATTTCCTAAGTTTCATGGAAGACAATTTTTCCGCAGACAGTTGGAGTCGGGGGCAAATAGCAGGCAGAGGGTGGTGGAGCTCTGCGGCCCAGTCCCTAAAAGGCCAGGGGACCAGTACCAGTCCACGGCCCAGGACTTGGGGACCACAGGAATACACTGTGAAGTTACCAGTGGTAATCCCAAGGTGATGGAATAAGAGCTGATCCTTACTCTTTTATATGTTCTTATCTCTTTTCCAAAATTTCTCTGGTGAGCATGTTTAATATTTCCAATGAGAAAACTAAATATTTTTAGGCCAGGCACAGTAGCTCACACTGTGCGCTTTGGGAGGCCAGGGCAGGAGGGTCACTTCAAGCCAGGAGTTTGAGGCCTATCTGGCGAACATGGCGAGACCACATCTCTACAAAAAATAGAAAGATTAGCCAGGCACGGTGTGAGCACCTGTAGTCCCAGCTACTCGGGAGGCTGAGGTGGGAGGATCACTTGAGCCCAGGAATTCAAGGTGAGCTGTGATCGCATCACTACACTCCAACCTGGGCAACAGAATGGGACCCCATCTCAAAAAAACAAAGAAAAGAAAAAAACTAGCAGATTATTTTAAATCTACTGATTTAACTATGAAGCTATTTCTATTGGTGTTTAAATTCTTGAAATTAAAAATATAGATCAAGTAAATGTTAAATCTATCTGGTTCTCATGATAATTAATATGGTGCTTAATGTAGAAAAAATTAATAGAGAAGTAAAGCAGGAAGTCCATTATTTTGTTTGGTTTCTGTGGCATGTCCTCAAGTTTTTTCTTCTGAACTTGTCTGTTTTTTTTCCTTAATCTGGCTACTGTTTCCTCTATAACACTCTCTGGGAGTTTTATAAAAGAGATGCAGCCCTATCTGAGTTCCCCAAGGACTAAGGCCTATTATGCACTTGATGAACTTATTTCTTTGGGGTATTTATCTGCAAACAACAGGGTCCCGTATATCCCTGCTAGTACCTGTAACAGAAAAATATTCATTTACGAGCCATAATATATAAGGGAATGAATCATTTCTTGGAAAATAATAATAGCTGACATCCACTACAAGCATCTCTCTCACCGCCCCCGCCCCCCCACACACACACACACACCGCCACACTTCCCATTCTGATGGGCTTGGTACTCTTGTCCCACCCATGGTAACCAAAGCGCCTGGGCTCAGGGTTTACTCACATCTTTGTATTTCATACTCTCAATACCCTAGGACGTAGAGATCATCATCCCTATTTTAAAGACAGAAAAACATTTTGGGTCAGGTCAAATGACTTGCCCAAGATTGCACCTCCAGGTCCTCTGACTCCAGAGCACAATTAACCGCATGAACCCAGTTCTGGTTCAGAATCGAGCAGAACCTGAAGGAGACTCACTTCCTTTCATGTGGTTCCCGTCGTACGAGAAGGTCACACAGAATCAGTAAACAGCTCTTAGCAGAGAATGTTGCATCAAAATGTAATGTATAGTATTATTAAATCTAGATTATAAAAATTAACATGTAGTAGCAATATCTGTCTTTAAATTATTGTGTACCAAACTAGTTTTGAGTCACTGTGAGGAACCTCTAGGTACACATTTGTTTAATAATCTAGGTAGCTCATATGTACTTCTTTAGATCTTCAGAAGAAAAAAAAAAAGGATGGCCTTTTTAGAATTAGAAACAAGACTTTTTAAAGAAGAGAAAAGCAACAAGATGTAGAGGAAACAAACTAAAAACAGGAACTGAGAACCAGGGTGACTAGACACTCATCAGAACCTATCAGGTAGTTCAAGGCTGAGGAAGATCAGCGTCAGGACCTGGGAGGCTTCTTTTAAATTCTTCTCAACTGAGCATTTGATGTACCTCAAGAGTTCTGCTTTCACAGAAAGACATAATTTACTGTACCTTGTGTGATGTGCCCTCTCTCAAGTAACCATGGTTGGAGAAACCTATCAAACAGCCACAAAGTCAGATCCAGTTCACATGAAAATATGTCCTCTAGGTATATTTTGCATCCTGTAAAGTTTAATGGGAACACATAGCACTTTTCTCTAGGAATAGCAAGAAGTTTTGGCTGAACGCCTCAAACAGTTTGCACTGTTGTTCTTGAGAACAGGAGCACAGAGAGGTGACAGTGTGGGTGGGACAGAGAATGCCCTCTGCAGCCACACGGGGGTATCTTAGCAGAGAGCTGACTGACCTGACACAGTCATTGGAAATCTTCAGTTCGTGTGTGCCATTTGCTAATGAAGAGAGCCAGTTGCTACAGATTATAGTCAGCCCTTCCTATCCACAGGTTCCCGGCCATGGATTCAACCAACAATGGATCAAAAATATTCTAAAACGAATTTTAAAATAAAAAATAACAATACCACAATAAAACATAATGCAAATCTTTAAAACCACAGTACAACAGCTATTTACATAGTTTTTGCATTGTATTAGATTTTATAAGCCATCTAGAGATGATTTAAAGTATACAGGATGATATAATTTAGGTTATATACAAATACTATGCCACTTATATAAGGGACTTGAACATCTGTGAACACATTTTTTATACCCAGAACCTCTTCAGATACTGAAGGAGGACTTCATTCAGGTATCAGTAATGGACTTAGATCATGATTATCTCATAGAATAAAAAAAACCAAAGCCACTTTTTTTTAATCTGTTAAGTTTTTATAAAACAGCACGGTAGATACAATTTGAATCATTGTAGTAGTTTTAGTAAGGAAGTCCTCAAAGGACAGTCCATTCATGTGGTTTTTATATAATTATGTCGGAATGAACTCAGTTACAACCAGTGATATAAAGACCCCAACTAGGCCGAGACTGGCCTTCCACACAGGAACCTAGGATTTTATCGCAGCTCTCAGATTGAACCAGAACCCCTCCTGCAGAGCCTCGTCAGTGGGCCACTCCAGGTAGGTCTTGGTGTTCATTATCTTCCGCAGCTTACAGAAGCGCTGGGGAATGGCTTTTTTCTCGATGGGCTCCAGAAGAACGAGAATGGCAGCGTCATCGTTCTCATCAAAGAGCCGAAAATGGGAGAAATCCAGTTCATACTTGCACCACTCACTCTTCACGAAGTTTTCAGAGAGCACAAAGACAGTTTTGTGGCTCTTTTCGATGGAGTCAATGATATTGTCGATGATCCATTTGCCAGGAATAAAGTCCCGCTTATGAAGACACAACTTGAAGGGCGGGTTGAAATTCTCCAGCTCCTGGACCATCAGGTTCTCCACCCAGTAGGAATCCTGTTCACTGTAAGAAACAAAAGCATCGTAACAGATGTCCCTCCTGGGAGCTTTCCGGGGCTTCCTTTTGGCCTGGAGCCAGGCCCACATCATTTTCATGTACCACACTCCGTGGAAACGGTGGCACAGAACCCCAGTGAGCAGGATCAACAGGAAGAGGGCAAAGAACATGCCAGACACCAGTGCTGCCCTGTGACACTCGGACACCGAGAGACGGACGTCCTGAACCCGCTGGCCCCGCACGTGGGATGGAGAATCACACAGGTAGTTTTCCGTCCAATTGATGAAGACCTTGGCCAGCGCTTGCTGCTCCCGAGTGAAAGAGAGGAACTCACAGGAGCAAATGAAGGTGTTGCCGCCAGCTTCCAAAGTTTTCAGTTTGTGAAAAGAATCAAGTTGCTCCTTAGAAAAAGTATTTATTGTATTCATTCTGATGTTCAATACCAGTAATGCGGGTAAGAAGGAGGCATCTGGTAGAGTCTTCAACTTATTTTTAGAAATATAAAGTTCTTTCAGTTGTGGCAAAGTCACAGAAAATGAATTGAGGTTGTTATCACTAACATCTAAAATTTCCAGTGTCTGGGGAATGCAATAGGTTAAATTGTGTATTCGTGTGTTGGATAAGTTCAAATATTTCATCTTTTCTGGCCACTGACAAGTTTTAGGCATAGAATGAAAATGATTCTTACTGATATCAAGGTGAGTCAGGTTTTTCAGAGTAAGCAAAGTCTCTGCAGTTTTTCCTAATGATGTTAAATGATTCTGCCTCAAAATTAAGGTATGTAGAGAGGGCCAGGCATTCTCACAGGCCGAATTTTTCAGCTGTTCCTCTAACATCAAATTTTCATTGAGATCCAAGTATTCTAATGATTTTAAATGTTGTGAAAGTAAACAAGGAACCAGAAAAACCTTACTGTTTTCTACTGTGATTCTTTTAACTCTTCCTGTAAGTGAATATACCGCCCTCAGATCATTAAATGAATAAAAATGCAGAATACGCAACCTCCGTATAGTTAATGTTTCTACTTTACCTGGATCTTTAACTATGTCATCATCGAATGTACTAAAATCACCTACTCCATCAAGGGTACAGTCATCAAACTCTATCTCTAACAATTCAGAAGCGTAACTCATAAGTTTTAGAACCTGAGCCAAACTTTCATCAGTGATTTTCACATTTCTCAATGTAAACTTTTTAATCAATGGATTTGTTTCACTGATGGAGAGTTCTGAAAAATGGAAATTGTACAAATCAACATCTCTCAGTTCCACATGTTCCACGGAACTTAAAAGATCTACAAAGATCTCCAGTAGTAAAATAGGCTCGCTCATACGAAGGGTCAGATTACTTACGTTCTGAATTGACCTCAAACTTTTTGGCTCGTAACTCTGTAGAGCTGAAGCATCAATCTCAAGTTCCTGAAGAAAGGTGAGTCCAGCAAAATCCTTTCTCTGAATCGTAGTGAAGCTGTTAGTATTTCCCACTCTCAGGGTTCTCAAATTTGTGAGATGAGAAAAGAGAGATGTTTCCCCGAGTGTTTTGTAAGGATTTCCCAGTAAGTTTAAGGATTCCAAGGAAGAAAGGGGCCTGAACCAGGAGGATGATAAATTAGATAAGTCATTGTAGGATAAGTCCAGATGTTTCAGACGGACCAGGGAAAAAAAGGAATCTTCATCTATTGCGTTAATTTCATTGGACTTTAGCACTAGAGCCTGGAGGTTCACGCACCTCCTCAGGTCACTGTTGCCAATATAGGTGATCTTGTTGTTGGACAGGTCAAGACTTTTCACAGCTGCTGTAAGCCCGGAGGGAATGGAGTTTAAGGAGCTCGAGTGGCCAACACAGACACCAGTGGAATCACAAGTCAGAGAAGCCTGACCCAAGGACCCTTCCTTGGAGAGGCTAATGGCAGCCCCCAACACCCACGCCATCCACAAAGCATATGGCATTGTCCAATGATGTAACCTACAAATAAAAGAGGCTCGAATGACTGATTGCTTTTGACAGCATATCATAATTCTGATTCTTGAGAAACGTTTTACAGGCATAACATATACACAGAGGAAATAACAGGTGAATGGCGCATATGAACGGGGATAAAAAACAAATTCCTTGGCACATCATCAACACAAACACAGATATATGGCCACTGTGCAGTGACTTCAAAGCACGATGACCTGGGAATACAGAGCAGGACTCAATATACATGGGCTGAAAGAGTAAATGAATGAATGGAGGGATGAACAAGCAAGCAGTTTAACAAATGGGCTGGACTTAACCATATAGATTTACAATTACCTTTTTCTGCACTTCAAACCTTCTTATATAAAAGCATGTCTTTTCCCTGTTTCAATGCCCCCTTGACTCACAGAGACATCTCACAGAACCAAACCACAGCTCTCACTGAACAAATATTCACTGAATGAAGCTCCAGGAGTAGCACACTTTCAATCCAAAGAAAAAGGTTTCGCGTGCCTCAAGCCTACCTGTACTTACCACTAGCACGCAGGAAGGATGTTGGAAACCCTGGGCAGAGCAAGATGATTTGCTGGGTTGAGGGACACTCCGACCATCAAACCTTCTCTTCCTGCTGAGAAATAAATGCAGCCAATGTTTAAGTCTGGATGGGCTGCTCAGAGGAATGGCGGGAAATAAAGCTGTCTGCACCACAACTGCTAGTTTAATTTCAACCGTTAACCCAACAGTTTTCTCTTTGCCCACCTTCTGAGCCCTATATCCTTCTCTGGCTCTATTCAGCTGTCCCATTCCTTGCATCTGTATGCCTTTTCTGTATTTTCTCAGTACATTAACTCTACAAAAATTTTAAAAAAATATTTATCCCAGGCCAAGTATGGTGGCTCACACCTGTAATCCTAGCACTTTAGGAGGCTGAGGCAGGAGGATCAAGATCAGCCTGGGAAACATAGCGAGACCCCCACCTCTACAAAAAATAAGGAAAATTAGTTGGGCGTGGTGGTGCACACCTTTAGTCCCAGCTACTTAGCAGGCTGAGGCAGGAGGATCACTTCAGCCTGGGAGTTTGAGATTGCAGTAAGCTATGATGATGCCACTGCACTCTAGCCAGGTGACAGGGCAAGACCCTGTGTCTCTCTCTCTCTCTCTCTCTGTCTCTCCCCCCCATATAAATATATATATATATACATATATATATATATTTATCTCCAAGAACAAAACTTTTTATAGGTAAAACTAATTCTCTCCATTCACAGAATCTGAGAAATTATAAAGGCCTGGGCTGTATAATTCAAAGTCACAGAGAATTAAAACATAAACATGCTTAATTTGGAAATTTAATTGCTATTGGAGTCAGAATTCTTATGTCCACACCAATACCACTGCTTTGCATACCCTCCTCTTTTTTTTTAGATAAATGGGTCATACCATGCATATTTATTCTAGATTTTCATTTTTCCGCAGATTTATTAAAGTATAATTGGTATACAAAAAACTATACATAATTAATGTATACAACTTGGTGAGTTTGGACGTATGTATACACTCATGGTATCATCACCACAATCCAGGAAATAAACATATCCATCACCTCCAAAAGTTTCTGCCACTCTATGGTTTGCCTTTACACTTTCTCAATGGAATCTTTTTGTCTTAACCCATTAGTGCTGCTGTAACAAAATAGTGGAGACTGGGTAATCTATAAAGAACAGAAATTTATTTCTTATCGTTCTGGAGGCTGGGAAGTCCAAGATCAAGGTATCTGCACTGGTTTCTGGCAAGGGCTGCTGTATTTTTCCACAATGGTGCCTTGTTGCTGTGTCTTTACATGGCAAAAGGCGGGAGGGTAAGAGAGTAGTACATTCAATCTCAAACCCTTTCATAAGGATGCTAATTGCAAGGCAGGGCTCTCATGACTTAATGGCTTCCCAAGGGCCACACCTCTTAATACTGTTGCATTGGGGATTAAGTTTCAATGTGAATTTGGGAGGGGACATCATCATTCAAACTCTAGTACTATAGCACTATAGTACTTTAGCGCTTTTGATGAACAGATGTCCTTACATTTCCTATATTTTTAACAGTGATTTTTGTGGCCTATTGAAGAAATATTCCTACATTATCATGAAGGTATTCTCCTTATTACTTTCTAACATCTTTATTGCTTTGGTTTTCACGTTTAGGTCTATAATATACGTGAGATTAATATTTGAGGTAGCAGACAGGACTCATTTTTTTCCAATATGGATATTCAATTAACCCAGCACCATTTTTTAAAAGATCGTCTTGGGGAAATAATCAACAATATTATCTTTGTCAATAATCACATATCAATATAGTGCTGGGTCTTGTTTCAGTGTTATTTTAATCCAATCTCTATTTGTCTATCCCTAAACTAGTAACACACTATATTAAAAATATAATATATCTCAATATCCAGGAAAGCAAGTACTTCCTCCTTGTTATTCTTCAAATGTGTCTTGGTTATTCTTGGCCCTTTGCATATTTTTATAAATGGCAGAATCAGCTTGTGAGTTTCAAAAGCAAAACCTGTTGAGATTTTAATTGGCAATGCACTGAATCTGTAGATCAATTTGGGAATTATTGACATCACTGCAATACTGAATCTACCAATCCATGAACATGATATATCTCTCCATTTATTTAGATCATCTTTAATTTATCACAATATTTTATGGTTTTTGCATAAGGTTCTTGGGCATATTTTGTGAGATTTATTCCTCAGTATTTGATACTTTTGAAACATTGAAGATAATATTATAATACATACCTATATATGGCATATACATACATGTAGAAATTTAATTAAATTTTATATATTGACCATGCCTCCTAAAGTGTTGAGATTACAGGTGTGATCCCAGCCTGTAATCCCAGCTTGATCTATAGAAAGGACCAGGTAGTCGCACTTGGAATATCAGTGAAATTTGTCACGGGATGAACCAGAAGATCTTTAAGATCATATAGGGATTTAGATTTAACATGACATATCCAGTATTTACTGAAGTTTCCTACAGAAGCTACCAATTGTGAAATCCTAACCACAGTGCTATTGTGCTATGCATAAACAGAAAGATGGCACAGAAAAAAAGAGGAAAAGGAACAAAGATTTCATAATAACAGGGAAGAGAAGTCTTGGCTGGGTGAGGTGGTTCATGCCTGTAATCCTAATACTTCGGGAGGCCAAGGCAGGAGGATCACTTGAGGCCAGTAGTTCAAGACCAGTCTAGACAATATGGAGAGATCCCGTCTCCACAAAAAATAAAAAAAATAAGCCAAGCATGGTGGCATGTGCTTGTAGTCACAGCTACTCCAGGGGCTACGACAAGAGGATCGCTTGACCTTAGGAATTTGAGGTTAAGTGAGCTATGATCTGGCCACTACACTCCAGTCTGGGCAAGACCCTGTGTCTAAAAAAAAAAGAGACAGAGAAAGAGACAGAGAGAAGAGAAATCTTGATCCATTGATCTTGAGAAAGCTATCTACTTCTAGGATGTCATCTGCTTCTGGGAAGAAACCTCTTTGGTCAGTTTTACCTTGAGGTCTCCAACAAGTACACAGTCTCAAGAGTCTCAAGAGGTGCTTTTGAGTTGCGCGATGTGGACCCAAGACTCGCGGCTCTGAAGTTTTGCTACAGGGTGGGTGGTATGGTTCCTTCCAACAGAGTTCAAGGGCAGTCTTTCTCTGCTGTCATTTCCAGAAGACCCAATCCCTAGGTTCTAGATCGTGAAAGGTTTGGCTGTCCTCAGCTGGTAAATTACCTTTTACCTGGTGAAAGTACACTTTGGCATAATGCATCAAAGCCTTGCAGTATTTAGTCACGTCAGTGTTTATAAGAGCAGGAGATACATGAGGTTCTATTACGGGCATAGGTCTTCCAGTGACTATTTCATAAAGGGTTAATTTGTAGTTTCCAGTAGGGGTGGATCTGATGGCCATGAAGGCCAACAGTAATACCTCTGGGCAAAGTAATAAATCGATTCAGTTAACTTTGTCAATTTCACGTTTAAATTACCATTTGTCCTTTTTACCTTCCGAGAAGATTGAGGATCATAGGAACAACAGTCATGCCATTGTGTTTGTAATACCTTATTTAACTATTTTATAACTTGTCTATCACTGGAGATTCCTCCAAGAATGCCCCATAAAGGAAACACATTTTCTAATAACCTTTTAGCTACTGTTACAGCATCAGTCTTCTTGCATGAGAAAGCTTCTATCCAACCACAGAATATACAGATTATTACAAGAACATTTTGATATCCCATTGAGAGTGGCAACTGAATGAAGCCATCTGTAAGTGTTCAAATGGTCCAGCAGACAGTAGAAATATACCACCTCAGGTTTTTATATTATCTTACAAGAATTACAGGTTTAACAAACCAAACATTGATTATAAACCATTTTATCAATTTTAGAACAGTCACCACAGCAATATTTTTTCATAATTTCATTTTATCTGTTCCATGATGAGTTACAGAATACAGAGCTTATAATGATGAAAGCTATATGGACTCAGCCATGACATATGGACAGTCGTCTGGGTCCTCACTGAGTCCACGCTTAACACCGAATTTACATCCTTTTAAAAGTCAGTTTTATTTCTCCAATTCAGGTGCATAACATTGATTATTAAATAGGTTATCATACGTAATTTAACTTGGATCAATCTTACGGAGTTCCCTCAAACTGCATATCTTAACCGTTTAAGTATTGGCTGACTTAGCATGAAAATCTGCCAAAGTAGTACTTCCTTGGTATTCAATTCATTCTTATTCTGCTTGATGTTGGGTTAGCAGTTTTAAGAACCAATCAGTTTCTTCATTAGATTCCTGGAAATTCTTACCCAGTCCAATGGTATGATCTTAAAGTTATCAGCAACCTGTACTTTTCATCTTTTCAAAGATGAAACACTTTAGGGTTTCTGTTTATTTGTTTGTTTTTAGGTCCCCAAACTTTAAATTTATAATTGGTTTCAACAGCTTTCAGGAAACTGCCAGAGTAAAGCAAGTAACTCTTTGTGAATGACAAGGCTTAAAATGGCCTTGGTTAAAGATCTGATGAGAGTTCGTTACAATGCAATTGACAAGGAAGTTTTATTATCTCTGCAACATACAATGCTTTAAGATAACTAGAATTATAACCAGGACTGTCAGGTTTCTAGGAGCTTCATATGATTTCTGAAGCATGTACTAATAACATTCCTATTTAATGTGACTTTAAGACGGTTCAGCATCACTTATTACTTAACAATGCTTCCTGTGCAATTTAACATATCAAACTTAATTAGTTTAACATCTCTTTTTTATAAAGAGAGAGAAAAAATTCCTTTAACATATTTCAGGAGCCCATCTAGAAGCTCCCAAAGTTAGTTCAAGGTCAAAGTTCTTAATTTAAAATTTGATTTTGGGAAGTTGTCAAAAATATGAAAAAGCTTAAAACACTTGATATTATAATCACTTGATATTTTAAGGATCACAGGTCACTGTGAAATAATATTCATTAATGAATTAAATGAATAATATTCATTAATGAATTAAATGAATAATATTTATTCATTTAACAAGAGTAATCACTGAAAAACTTCAAAGACAAATACATAAAGCCATGCAGTTGCAGAAAAGCCTTGGCTCTTTTAACAGAGAACTCTGTTTTCTTAAGCAGGCAAAGACCTAATAAAGACAACACGATTGGTACTAATTGATCAACATTAATGTGCACATATGGGAAGTAACATTCATAGGGTATTGGGCAGGTGGGAGCGGGGAGAAGGAGATGGGTCAATCCATACTTAATGGATGCGGTGTGTGCTGCCTGGGGGATGGGCACACTTGTGGGGCAGTACAAAGGCAATTTGTGTAACCAAAGTGTGTGTACCCCTGTAATACTCTGAAATAAAAATTTTTAAAAAAGACAACATGAAGCACAAGAAATTATCTTGATACAAAATCTTTGTTTCCTACGCCAATTACTTAGCAGGTGAAGAAAAATCTTTCGCAATTTTTCATTAAGAGCAGACCAATACTTCAAGAAAACCTTGTTGTTTTAACATAGGAGACCAATTTCTAGTTCTACATCAGTACATTTTTTATATTAATGCTCAATTTTACAAAACACATAAATAATTACGTTCAAATCTTAGCTTGCTCATACATAGAACTCCCTTCCCAAGATTCTTCTCCCACAAACCTACAACTGTCTCATATCCGTTAGGTTTCTTCCTATACTCTTCCTCTTTCTTCTTGTGGAACAACCAGTCCTCCTACTTTGAGACAACTATCACTCTCTTTTTCCCTTAACAAAACACACCCTCAGACTTTTCTTACCAAAAACACAACTTACTTCTTTGTATACTTGCAGAGTTGTTTCCCTTATCATTTCTGGTAATTTTAGTTACATATATTAATTGGAATTCTTAATTCTCGGTAACTTTAATTTCCAGTGAAAACTAGAAAGTAAGCAATTGTGAACCATCTGTTACACCAGCATTATGCAGATTGACAAATCTATGAATCATAATTTCTAGAAGCATGTGCTGTCTCATAGCACAATTTTTCAATATGACACAAAACATGTTTACCAACAGATCCAACTATCTTTAGTCTCTCTGTAATAGGAAACTATAGGAGACGCAAAATTTTCTCTCTGTCCTCTTAGGGGTTTTGGCTAGGCCTGAAAATTAAATTGTTGTTTGTAATGAGGCGGTCCCCTTGGTTCCTGTAGCTGTTGTAGCTGTAAAGATACGTGCCTGTTTGCTTTAAGTAAGGAGTTGTTCTTCTGTGAACACTGTAATTCTAAGTTATCTCTGGTAAGGTTTATTTATTTTTCTAGAAAAGCACGGGTTCTCAGTCCATAGTTCTTATACATAGAATTGGTGAAAGTTGCAGACGGAGGAATTGCAGACTCCCTGTCTTCTAGTAGCCTTACAGGAGGCCTCCTATTGGACCAGCTCAGATTTGGTTTCTTTATCAGATCCAATCCAATTCTGGGCCCAGTCCAGTCAGAAAATTGCTCAAATAAAGTCAGAGAACTCAAAATGCAAATTCACAGAGCCAAATCTGAGAGGGAACTTACCCACAGCCTCCAGCTGCAGCGAGAAGGCGATGGGCACAGTGGGCCCCACAAGGACCTTCACTTGGCCGCTTGGTGCTCCTGAGGGTCACTGAAGGTCTCTTTTGGATCCCAGTTCTGACATCAAAAACTATTAAAAGAAAAACTTTACACAGATTAAATATGACAGAGTTTATTTGAACAAAGAATGATTCATGAATCAAGCAGCAGTCGAATCAAAAGAGGTTCAGAAAGCTCCACTCAGCAGTGTACAGGCCACACATAGAAGCATAGTAATTACATGAAGGGCCACAACAAGGTATCTGCCTTATTTGGGCATGGCGTGATAAGCGTTTGCCTTATTTGGGCATGGTTTGATTGGTTAGATGCCTGTAATTGGCTAAGCTTGGCTATTTGTGATTGTCTGAAACCCAGCTATTAGTTACAAAAAATACTCCTAAGTTAGGCTTCATTTTTTTTTTTTTTAACATGCTTTGTTGGGTTGCAAATTATTATGTAAGAACTCAAATTTTATTTAACTTAACAAAAGAGAGGTTCTCAATTTTTTTTTTAGATAAGTTATTTGTGCCTGATTTTTTTTCTTATTATTTGGCCAGAGGTTTGTCATTTTTATTAGCATTTTTGAGAAACCAACTTCTGACTTTATAGACGCTCTATTTTCTATTTCATTAATTTCTAATCTTATATTACTATTTCTTCCTTCTGCTTTCTCTGGGTTTATTTTAATGCTCCAATTCCAATTTCTCGAGGTTGTTGCCTGCTCCCATTCTCGATCTCCCATAAATGCATTTAAGATTATCAATTTTCATCTAAGCACTAGTTGAGCTGCATCTAGCAAGTTTTTATATGTATTTTTTCATAATTAACTTAAAAGCATTTTTTAATTTCCGTTCTGATTCTTTTTGGACTCATGGGTTATTTAGAAATGTATTTATTAATTTCCAAATATATGGGAATTTTTGGTTTTTATTTTTGTTGTTTCCTACCTTAATAGCATTATGGTCATAAAACATATTCTGTATAATTTATAATTTATTATTCTCTCCTTTAAAATGTGTTGCAGTTTATCCCATGGCCCAATATATGGTCAGATTTTGAATATGTTCTGCGATTTCAGCAGTTGTTGCAAGCAGTATAAGTCCATTAAGTCAACTACATTAATTGCGTTTTCACAACTTCCTTATCCTTACTGATCTTTATCTGCTTTTCCATCAGGTACTAAAAGAGGTATGATAAAACTCCCACTCCGTGGATTTGTCTATGCCTCCTTGTAGTTCCGTCATTTGGGATCTATTTTTTTTTTTCATTTTCTAATTTTTTATGTCATGTTATAGGTGCTTATAAATTCAGAATTTTTATCTCTTCTCAGGGAGACTTTTATCGTAGCAAAATGTTTCTCTTTATCTATAATAAATGATTTTTTTTGGCCTTAAAGTCTATTTTGTCTGATATCAATATAGTTACAAAGGTTTCTTTTGATAAGTGATTGCAAGTGTTCACTTTATGCCTCTCTCTCTCCCTCTCTCTTGGAAAAAAAAAAATCTTTTTCCTGGCTTGCATCTAAATTCTAAACACAAGTTCTCATTTATAGAAGTTGGAGTTATAAAGGGAACTTCAGAGCATGCTTATTAAGAACTGGATTCTGCTTACATGCTCTAAGTTGTTTTCGAATCAGAGACCTAACTCACACATTCTAAGAATGAAGTGAAACCCGCCCCGGTGCGGAGGCCAGACTCCGGGTTAGGAGCGAGGGTCCTGGACAGACCCAGAGTACGGAACCTTTCCCTGCTGAGCCACGGTGACCGAAATCCCGTCCTCATAAGCTCGGTCCTAGCAGTCACCGGTGAGCGCGGACACACCCCTTGCAAGACGCTGGAGTTCAACTTCGCCAAGAGTTGAAAGTGACGCAGAAGGGAGGGCGGCCCCCGGGGAAGCCGTGAGGCAGAAGCGGGGATCGCCCACCTCGGCCTCCAGCGGGGCGCAGCGGCCCGCAGCCTGGAGCCCAGTGCACGGTCCCCGCGGCTACCCCAGCGGCCAGCAAGGCTGGAAGGGCGCTCGGCTCGGCCAAGGCTTGTTGCACCCCGGCGCGCACGGTCCCGACCTCGGGCTCCGCAGTGACTGGAGCGCCCCTTCCCAGGTGGCTCCTGCTCCTCTCGAGGGCCGACCTCAGCCCGGCCTTCGCTGGTGTCCGCATTCCTGCGCAGAGAAGCATCGGCGACCCCCCCCCCCAGCTCCCCCCGCCGCCCCCGCCCCGACCTGAGCCACCGGGTGCAGCCGGCTGGGAGCCGGGGGAAGGAGCGCGGAGACGCGGCGCGAGCGGCGACGGCGAGAGGGGCCCGACGTACCTGGGAAACCCGCGAGCAGCCGCCTCGCCGCGGCCTCTTGCTGCCTCCACGCCGCCCACAGGAGAACGGGAAGTGTGAGTGACGGGAAAGTCCGCACGGCGCGGCGCACCCTCCCTCCGGGGTGTGGAAACCGTCCCTTCCCCAGAGCACTTGCCGCCGCTCAGGGGCAGGTCCCGCGGAGCCTGCGTCTGCGCCCGCGGCCGTGGCCCCGGCCTGCTGCGACCACCCCGCCTCAGGCTCCGCTAGGTGACCACGACCGAGGCTGTGGCCGTCTGAAGGCGGGTCTTGCCCCGAAAGCCGCCCGCAGGGCCAGTTCAGAGGAGGGGGTTGGGGGCTTGATGGAGGTTGCAGGGCAGAGGAAAGAGGACTGAGACCCTAGAGGGGCCTCACTCCGGCCCCTACGCCCCTCCCGGGATTTTCCGAAGCAGGGAGGTAGATTTGGAAACGGAAGAGAAGGCTAAGTGCCCAGCTAGTGAGATATCATCTCACCCCAGTTAGAATGGCTTTTACCAAAAAGCCGGGGATAACACATGCTAGCGAGGATGCAGAGAAAGTGGAACCCCGAGACACTGGTATGGAAAACAGTATGGAGTTGCCTTAATAAACTAAAAATAGGCTGGGCACGGTGGCTCATGCCTGTAATCCCAGCACTTTGGGAGACCAAGGCAGGAGGATCACTTAAGGCCAAAAGTTCAAGACCAGCGTGGGCAACACAGCAACATAAGGAGACCCCATCTCTACAAAAAATAGAAAAGTTAGTCAGGTGTGGTGGCACAAGCCTGTAGTCCCAACTTCTTGGGAAGCTGAGGCAGGAGGATCACTTGAGCCCAGGAGTTTAATGCTGCAGTGAGGTATGATCAGGCCACTGAACTCCAGCCTGGGCAACAGAGCGAGAACTTGTCTCATAAAAAACAAAACAAACAATGAAAAAATAGAACTACCATGTGATCCAGCAATTTCACTACTAAGTGTATAGCCAAAAGGGAGGAAATCAACATGTCGGAATATTGAAGACATATCTGCAATCCCTGTTTATTGCAGCACTATTGCAATAGCCAAAATATGGAATCAATCTTAGTGTCCCCCAACAAATGAATGGATAAAGAAAATGTGATATATATACACAATGAAATAATATTCAGCCATAAAAAAGAATGAAATCCTGTCATTTGCAGCAACATGGATAGAACTGGAGGTCATTACATTAAGTAAGCCAGGCACAGAAAGACAAGTATCACATGTTCTCACTCATATGTGGGAGCTAAAAAAGTGGATCTCATGGAAGTAGAGAGTAGAATGATGGTTCCCAGAGGCCGGGGTGCGGTGGGGTTGAAGAGAGGTTGATTAATGGGTATAAATACACAGTTAGATAGAAGAAATAAGACCTGGTGTTCAATAGATCAGCACGGAGATTATAGTTAACATTAATCTATTGTACATTTCAAAATACCTATAAGAGAACAATTCAAGTGTTCCTGGCATAAAGAAAAAATAAATATTTAAGATGATAGATATCCCAATTACCCTGATTTGATTACACGAACGTATCAAACTATCACATGTACCCAGGAAATATGTATATCTATTATGTACCAATAAAAAATTTTTAAATCTTAAAAAAGTATACTTCATTTATACTTCTGATTTTAATCTGAAAATTTTCTGTTCATAGAAACAGGTATTGAACATTTATGTAATATATTGAGACATTTAAGAGAGCTTAAAGTTACCATACTTACAAGTTTATTAGTTATATAAGAATTATTTAAGAACCCAGGAAAATTTTAAGTTAGACAACTTAGATACTTAAAGAAGATATCAAATATATTACATCTATAAATGCAGTTGAAAATATTTCAAAGTTTAATTAGCTAAATTTGTAAATAGGACCAAATGTAAGCCACAGTACCTTTTAAAGTGATTTTTAAATTTTGGTAGATTTATAAATAGCAAGTTGAACCTAAAAGCTTAAGCAAGGAATGTGTCAATTTAGTAATTCAGATATGGAATCATAAAGGCAAAGCAAACTTGTGAATTAGCTCTTCTGCAGACAAAAATTTTCATAGATATTTTTTAAAAAGCCAACATTGACAAAATTAAATGTGAGTCCCTAAAGAAAAATTTACCAAATCCTTCTTTCTCCCCTGTTAACTGCTCTTCCTCTTCTTCCCGTCCCTACCCCTTCCTCTGGCCTGACTCAGTGAGGGCCACGTCTGCCAGTCTGCTCCCGTGTGTCCTGCCGGTGTCCTCTCTGCCCTTCCTTCAACTCTGTGAGCTTTCAAGCACTGACACAGATATGACCCTGTATACGTTATTTGCCATTTAACAGTTCTAGCCCACTCGGACTACTAAGAGATGATCTGCGCTAAATCAGAGTTTGTGTCATGAGATTAAATCTACTTTTTCATGGTGTTTCATGATGTTCCACAAGAGCATCATCAGATCCAGGAACCCCCTCTCTGATCAAGTGTGAAAATCACTGACTATTATTTCCCAATACTTTGTAAGAAAACCACTTCCTCCAAGGCCCTGGGCTCTTGCCGTTGGACCATACCATCCTCATGTCCTCCTTACCTCTGTCACCAGCTGCTCACCTCCCAGTTACTTCCTCTCACTTTTTCAAGATCCTGGCACCTGCTCATAGTCATCTTCTTCCCAAGATCTTCTGAGAGCCCCGGCGGCTTCAGTGTTCCCAAACATGACCCGCCTGACACCCTGGCCTCTCAGTCCCTTTATCTCCTCCTCTGCAGGGATCTTCTCCTCTCTCCCACTTTATTACTCTCAGTTGTCCAACCTTGGAAACGACTCATTCAAACCTCCTGCATCTTGATCAGAGTCCACTGACCCCTCCTCTTTTCCCAATCCATTCGTCCCCTCCTTTCTTCCCAGGAAAACGCTTGGTACAAGCTGGAGCTCAGAGCAGAAGGGCCAGCAGATCTCTGGGTTTCCCGTTCTCTCGGCATTGTATGGAGACTCACACCTGGCTCCCAAATTTCTAGCTGCACCAGCAAATGGATCCTGCCCATTTTTATGGGGGGGTGGGGGGAAGAACAGCCTGGGTGACGCTACCGGATAGTCTGCACATGGATGCCAGCCGCTCAGGGGTGCTGGGGGTGAACCTCTCCAGGGAAGTTCAGGTGGTGCTTTTGGAAGAGCTCTCAGACTTAAGAATCTTTCTAACACCCTTGCCAAAACCAGAGACTCTCTTTCCAGTGGTGCTGCCAAATACAAGGTTGGAGAAGCGGGTTTTACCTCATCCCAATCTCCATCGGTCTTCCCTGTTCTTTGATATGAACTGGTGTTTTCTCAATATAATTAACGTGAAATACCGCAGAAAATGTTTCAAGCCCTCCTGTCCCCAAAGCAAATTGCCACTTCTAAAGATCAACCAAATAAAAATTTGGAGGCACCACTATCCCTTTTCCTTATGTCCCTGTTTCTCCTGTGTGACAAAACCTCAAACCTGAAAGAACCCCACAGCCTCTTTCTTAGAGGAGACGAAGCACTTTATTACGCGTCTCTTCACAGTGCTCCCTCAGCTTGCTCCGTCCTCCTCCAGCCACTGGCAGCCGCTGCCTCCTCGCGTCCTCTTCAGGGATGATCTTACCTCTTACTTCGCAGAGAAAATTAGAGCCATGCACAGAGATCCCTTCAACTTCCCACTTGTGAATTTCTACCCACACCCATCCTCTATCCTCCTGCTACGGTAGCAGAGGGGACCTCCAAGTAGGGTCCGTCCCCTTGTCCAATGTGGACATTTCCTAGATGCACTGCTCACCATCCCGTCTCTCTCCTGTGTTCTACCACTCCGTCTCAACCAGATCATTCCCACTAGTGTTTACACATGCTCAAGTCTCTTCCAGATTTATTTTTAAAACAAGCAGTAACAACAACAACAAAAACCCTTCATCTCCCTCAAGCGTCTCTCTTTCTCTCTCGCCTTTGTAGCCCAACTCCTCTAAAGAGTTTTCTGCCTTTACCGTCTCTGTCTCCCGTCCTCCTGCCCAGTCTCCACCCCGTTCCGGTCTGGCTTCCGCCTCATCGCTCCATCCAAACAGCACTTGCAAGGTCCCCCAGGACCACCGTGCTGCTCACTCTCCCAGACGTCGTTTAGTCCCCACGCTGCCTCGCCTCTCAGAGCAGGTGTCCCTGCTGGCCACTCCCTCCTTCTTAGGCACCCTCTCCCTCTGCGTGCATGACCACACATACTCAGTTTTCCTTTTCAACTCTCCTTTTCAAGTGTATCCTTCCCTACCTCATGTCCCCAGTCTAGGTCCTAAGGCACTTCTCACTGGTTGCTTTCTTCTTAAGGAAGCTCATCCACGCCCATCTGTAAGCCAATAACTTTCCAATGGAAGTCTCTTGCCCAGACATCTCATCTGAACTCCAGACATAAATAGGCAACCGCCTACTTGAGATACTTGCCCACTTGGGTGTCTCAGGACATGTCCCCTCAACATGTCCCAATCCGAGCTCATGATATTTCTTGCCAAGGCTGGTCCTCTTCTGGTGTTCTTTATTTTAACATGGGGTCCCATTAGCCATTCAGATGTTTCTGCTGCAGCACTTTGTCCTGATTTTACCTTGAATCCAGCCAACTCTTTTTATTCCCACTACCCCCAGTTCAACCTTCACCTCTTGCCTGGAGCACAAAAACAACCTTCTCACCAGGCTCGCCTGCTGTGTCTTCTCTGTAGCCTCTTCTCCACACTGCATCCAGAGCAGCCCCAGCTAATTAAAATATAATGGGAGCCACAAATGCAAGTCACATATGTCGTTTTAAATTTTTTGATAGCTTCATTTAACAAGAAACAGGTAAAATTGATATTACATTTTATTTAACCCAAAATATTATCAATTCAAGATATAATCGGTATTTTTAAATTGATGAAATATTTTATTCTTTTTTTCATGCTATCTTTGAAATCCAGTGTGTATTTTACATTTGCGGCACATCTCTACTAAGACTGGTGATACTTCAAGTGTTCAGTAGGCAAATGTAGCTAGTAGCTACCATGTTGGACCGTAGAGATCTCGAGTGATCGTCTCGCAATGAATTGTGATCCTTTCACCCCACCCCATGTTTAAGCTTTTCTGTGGCATCCAGTTGTTCCTAGGATTAAGATCCAAATATTTAACACAGCCTACAAGGTGCTGCAAGGTCTGAGGTGTGGCTTCTGCTTACCTTTTGGTCTCTGTCCCTTCTCCCCCTTACCATCCTGTGCCAGCCACACTAGTCTATCAGCATCTCCGACACACAGAGTTTCCACCCACCACAGACCCTTTGCATATGCTGTTCCCTCTGCAGTGAATGCTACTCTCTACCACCACCCCTTCCACCACCATCACTACCATCAACTATATCATCACCTCCGCCGCCACCGCCACCCACACCACCTGCCGTAGACAACACCCATTCTCTTCAGGTCTCCACTCAACACTTCCCTGACTCTTCAGTCTAGATACACGTTTCCTTCCCTTCCCAGCATCTGGCTCAGTTTGTAACTATCTTCCTGTTTGTGCAATTGACGCCTGTCTGTCTCACTAGGCCATGACCAGGAATGCTGTTTGGTTTAGCTCACCATTGCCACTCAGCACTGGCCCTAGTGCCTCATACATAGCAGTTGTTCAATAAATGCCTTTGAATCAGTAAATGGATAAACAAAAGTAATTAGGAGGCTGGGTGCAGTGGCTCATGCCTGTAATCCTAGCACCCTGGGAGGCCGAGGCAGGAGGATCGCTTGAGCCCAGGAGACTGAGGTCATAGTGAGCTATGACGACACCATTGCACTCTAGCTGGGGCGACAGAGAGAGACTCTGTCAAAAAAAAAGAGTAATTAGGAAAGAAAGAACTACAAAGGCAGGACACAGAAGAGAGCGTGAAGGGAGGAGGTGAAGTCAGTGAACACTGAAGTTTGACAGGCAGATCCAAAGTGGGGTTGAGGCGCGGGAGGCAATTACCTCTGTTGAGACCCTGTCTTGAGCTAAGACCTCTGCTAGTTGTTTTAGGTGTGTTTGTTTAATCCTGTAAGAAGTCTGTGAGACAGGTATTACCTGCATTCTAGTCAAGGGCTCGCGGAAGAGTTCAGAAACTTGCCAAGTAACTTACTTGGGACTGGAACCTCCATCTGTCTGATTTCAAAGCCCACCCGCCATGTGTTTCACTAGATCTCCACAGACCAACTTCTCCTGCTTCATAGACTTGTTATTCAAAGAGAACATAACCTAACACTCAAATAATACAAAAGGCCGGTTTTTTAATAGTATGTTTGCATGTTTTTGTTCCTACTTTGTTACATGTTTTTTTTAATACAAATGTTGCCCAAATGCATTGTGCAATTCAGGTATGATTGCCTCATATGAGAAATTTAAGCAAAAACAAATCTTCCTTGAAGTGATGTCATTTACTATTTTAACTCCAAGAAGGAAGTTAAATGATGATTGAATAATGGCTCAGGTATGAGACACCACTCAAATGCCAGTTGATTTTCCTTCCTATTGAAGTGAGGTTATGCATACAATATGCTTAACGGAATGCCTGGCACAGAGAAGGAACTCAATAATTGTTAGCTTTTATTATTATCATCATCGTCATCATCATCATCGTTCCTGGCCGGCAACATGGTGCGAAATCTTCATTGCAGCTTTTCACTTACTTCTTGCACATATACTAAAATATAGGATCTTTAAAATATGCTATACTGGCTCTAACAGACTCACTACAAATCACTAACACAAATCAGCTTCTGGGTTGACTCAAGGCAGCCATCAACCATGGCCCATGTGCCACAGATCCAAAGCTGTGTCCACCGCCTCCTGGGACCCAGCACAATCCAGTCAAAGCCATCCTCCACAGCATCCCGGGAGAAACGCAGCATAGCTTGTCAGGGCAGGTGTTTTGCAGTCAGACAAACTTGGGTTCAAATGTCAACTCGTCCACATACATGTTAGCTTTGTAATTGAGCAGATCACAAGACTCAGTTTCACATCTGTTAAATGGGCACGATAATTCTTATCCAGAATACAGTGCCCAGGATCTGGTAAATGCCTAGTGTTAGCTATTATTTTCAAGAAAGGCCTCAGGAATTAAACTATGGGAACTTAGTTCCATCTCTAGTTCACAATAGGACCAAAGAGTCTAATCAAATTCTTGATGGATCAGGATGAAAATAATGGGAACATTCGTCCTCGAGGGCAAATCATACAATCACTTGCTCTAGTCACAGTCAACTTTCTATTTCTTGATTCAAGTAGCCACTACCCTCAAGGCCCCCGAATCTGTTGAGATTAGTGATGGCATCGCCAAGTAACTAGGGAACAGCAGGAACATCACCTCACCAACCTTGAGCATGTATGAGTACAGTGGGGTCTTAGTCCTACCTTAAGTTTTCATTTGATCAAACTGTTCAGATTGGCTTTTAAAAGGATAGATGCCATCACTCTTGTTTATTGTGAGAAATACTCTTCCAATGTGACTTTGAAACATTTCTGGTATCACGGAGGTAAAACAGAGGCAGTGTGCGTAGTGATTGGGAACAGAGGCCCTGGGCCATCGTGCTAACTGTACGATCCTAACCAAGTCATCTCAGTAAAATCGACTTTATAGGGTTTTTGGGAAAATTAGGTGAGGTGGCATGTGTAAAGCACAAATAGCGCCTGACATTTGTAAGTGCTAGATGCAAGCTGGTTTGTAAGGAGAGCCAAATGAATACGTGTATTTGTTTTATTAAAAAAGAACGGAGACATTTGACCTCTGGAACAGGACTGAGAATCCAGAGATGAAACCATCCGCATATGGTAATCTAATCTTTGACAAAGCTGACAAAAATATACACTGGGGAAAAGAATCTCTTTTCAATACATAGTGCTGGGAAAACTGGATAGCTACATGCAGAAAAATGAAACTGGACCCCCACCTCTCACCTTTCACAAAAATCAATTCAAGATGGATAACAGACTTAAACCTAAGTTATGAAACCTTAAGAATTCTAAAAGAAGATGTTGGGAAGACCCTTTCAGACATTGGCCTAGGCAAGGAATTCTTGAAGAAGAACCCCACAGCAATCACCGCAGCAACAAAAATAAATAAATGGGATCTAATCAAATTAAAAAGCTTCTGCACTGCCAAGGAAACTATCATTAGAGTGAATAGACAGCCCACAGAATGGGAAAAATATTTGCTCTCTGCACATCTGATAAAGGGCTGATAACCAGAATCTATCTAGAACTCAAAAAAATCAACAAGAAAAAATCAACCCCAATCAAAAAATGGGCAAAGGAAATGAACAGAAACTTTTCAAAAGAAGACAGAATAATGGCCAGCAAACATATAAAAAAATGCTCAACATCTCTAATCATTAAAGAAATGCAAATCAAAGCCACAATGAGATATCGCCTAACTCCAGTGAGATTGGCTTCTATCAAAAAATCCCAAAACAACAAATGCTGGTGAGGATGTGGAGAGATAGGAACACTCTTACACTGCCGGTGGGACTGCAAATTAGCGAAACCTCTGTGGAAAAGAATTTGGAGATACCTCAGAGAGCTAAAAATAGAAATACCATTCAATCCAGCAATAGCACTTTTAGGCATCTACCCAAAAGAGCACAAAACATTCTACGATAAAGACATCTGCACCCGAATGTTTATGGCAGCACAATTCGCTATTGCAAGGATGTGGAAACAACCCAAATGCCCGTCAATCCATGAGTGGATTATTAAAATTTGGTATATGTATACAATGGAATATTACTCAGTCATAAGAAACGACAGTGATCTGGCACCTATTATACTTTCCTGGATTAAACTTAAACCCATTATCCAAAGTGAGGCACCACAAGAGTGGAAGAATGGGCTCCACTTGTACTCGCCATCAAATTGGTACTAACTGATCAACACTAGGGTGATCACATGACAGTAATACTCCCCAGGGATTAGGGGGATGGGTGAGTAAACCCGTAACTAAAGGACAGGGGGAGCATTGTAGCGGGGGAAGGGCATGACTTTAACCCTCCCTCGGGTGAGGCAAAGACATAAAGTGTAACCACAATGTTTGTACCCTCACAATACCCTGAAATAAAAATTAAAAAAAAAATCAAGTGCAAAAACAAAGCTGCCTGTCAACAGACAAGGTCTGTCCTGAAAGTATCTGGCCATGCCATATGAAAAATAGAGACATTTATTGAGGAAAATACAAGATACAAGAAACATTGTACATAGGAAAATGACGCCTCAGTCCACTTCAAAGCAGGCACCTTGGGACCTCACACAGTTCTCCCGGCATCTCTTACCCTAACCTGTACACGTTCAGCATTCTCAGGTGCTCTGCTTGTTGCAGACTTTCCAGAACGTGGATCACTTTCAACAGATTCTCGACCATCTTTGAAGCGTTTGTGCCACACTTTTATCTGCACTGCACTCATTGCGTCATCCCCAAAAGCCTCCTGAATCATCCGAATAGTTTCCACGGAGGAATGTTCAAGCATAGCGCAAAATTTGATGCAGATTCGTTGCTCTACTCGCTCAGTCATTTAGCATGCGACGGCCGCACAGTACACACACACGCTCACTCGACGGCGTCTAGCGCCCCGCTGACCAGTACAGTGAGGCTGTCACTGTTCACGCATGCGCATCCCAGGCCACTCCCCAGTCCCCGCTGCCAGGTTACATTGCTGTGGGCAAATCGTTCTTATTACATTAACAATGGCTGGATACTTTGTAGACAGACCTTGTATAAGCAAAAACGTTAGAGATATGAATAATGATACTAATATGTTGGCAAAAGTACATCATTATGGGGGTGAATGAGATGAGAAAGGAAAATTGTAGGTCAGTTAACAGAGGAACTTTAGATGCACGAAACTGCAGAGTTTCAAAGCTGTGATGACAAAGAATAAAGATTATGAGAGAAAATTTAACAATGTGAATGGGTGCAGATATCTGGGTAGATTTTCCCCACCTTTTCCTAAAAAGCGTTTGTTTCTAAGACCATAAGCCAGTTACCAGGAAAATGACGATGTAATGATTGCCTCTCTGAAAATTAGGTCCCAAGCCTGTCCTGTCTCTAGCCCGCTGAAGGCATAATCCCCAACATAGACCAAACATGAGATCACTGACCCTTCCTGTCATTTTACTCTTGAAGAGACAGACTAGTTTTTCCTTGAGGGACCTAGAAAGGACCAACTGGACAAAAATTCTTTATAGAAATTGTACCATAGAAAGGGTTTGCTTGGATTAATAAACCCCTTTGGTAAAAAGGCAATTATATGAAGCAATCTAAATATTATTGGGCTTTCAGTCATTCACACTTTAGTATGAATTAGGTCAAGCACTGTTTTCTTCTTACCAACTAGAAGAGCTCAGTTTCTTTCAGAAAGTGAAAGCATTGATGGCACAAGGAGATTAGAGGGCAGTTCCTCACAGAGGTTCAGGTGGACAGTACAGGGAAAAGTATTTGGGAAGAAGGAGGGCCCCTCAAAAGTAGAGATACAGGGTCCAAGAAAGTGAAAGGGACAAAGAAAGGGGCTGGGGAGGAACCCATTAATGAGTTCCATTTATTTGTGGAAGCATTTTGCCTCTTCAGCAAGTGAGGCCTCCAGGCCTGATCTGCAGCCCAACAATAAATTATCACTTTTCTCTCAGAGAACGGGAGACATGGCACTTGGCTTAGAAAAGAAAGGGACATTCCTTTCTTCTCCAAGAATGAGGGATGACTCTGCTGAGAAAGTTTTCTCTGGCACCCAAAGAAGCAACGGAAGATTTTCATTCCGTTTTAAGCCTCAGAAAGTTGCATAACTGGGCCAACACCGGCTGTGCCAGGAACTGGTGACTCTGTCTCGCCCAGACTGTCCAGTGAGTGACTACATTAAAACTCAGCTCTTGCATAATATGCTTCATAGAAATTTCAATTTTAGGAAACGAAAGTGACTGCTGCAGAGGACCTGAACTTCCTATACCATGGAAACTGCCCCGTGCCAGGGCAATGCCCACCTGGAAGCCAGTTCGCAAAGAGGGTAGCAGAGGGAGGATGGGAAGAGAGTAGTAAACAGCAAGCGCCTACTGGGTGCCAGACACATGTTTTCAATTAACAAATGTTTATTCTACATGCTCTTTTTTCAGGCACGGTGCTAGTTGCTGGGGTTAATAGCAAGAAAGTCCCGGTCTCTGCCCACAAGAAGCTCACAATGTAGAACAAGTCATTCCAGGGAGCAATATGAGCAGTGTTACACACGAGGCTGAAGTCTCTTGGCATCCCTAGGAAAGAACTGTTATCCCCATCGGGCAGACAGGCCACCCAAGGCTGAGAGAGATTAGAGGTGCTAGCAAGAGTGTAGTCAGGATTTGAACATCAGATATCTCACTCATCCAAAGACCATGTCATTTCTATCAACTAAGCTAAGTGTCTGCCATGTGCACGTTGCCAGGGCAAGGCTTCGAATAACAATTTACTCTTTGCACAGAGTTTTGGAACCCAGGGGTTAACTTGATCAGGTCTGCCTGGCCTGCCTGGTCTTGGTCAATAGCTTTTAATTTCTTTTCCTTTTTCCATAAAGCTGAAGGCCACAGTAGCTGCAGGCTGCACTCCCAAACACTGAATCCTAACTCTCACTGGCTACTTTATGGATAACATTCATAAGTCACCATGGTAATTAATGGTCCTTTCAGTTGTTTTTCAGGAACTTGGGCCAGCTTCTGTCCGGTTCAAACCAACTGAGACCACTGACCCTCCAACTGGGCCTACGCGGGTGCCAAGAAATGGCCTTTGGAAGTTGGAGAGCGAAAAACTCCACCCTCAGATCATGCTAATGCCGCCGTTTTCTGTATATATGTCCTATGAAAGGCCATGAACCCCAACTACACTTGTGCAGAACAAACCTGTTACTTCATTTTACCCTGCTGTCAATCATCTTTCCCCATACCTTAGACCACCCCATGTCCCTAACCGTTAATAGTCTGGTGTCTAGAGTCTGACGTATAGAGTCTGGAGTCTGTTTTCTGGAATTTAGAGTCTGGAGTTTGAGGTCTGTTAACTGGAGTCTGGAATCTGTTGTTTGTTATCTATAGTCTGGAGTCTGAAGTATGTTGTCTGAAGTCTGAGTCTAAAGTTTGTTGTCTGTTTTCTGGAGTTTGGGGTCTGGAGTCTGATGTATGCTTTCTGTTGTCTGGAGTCTATTGTCTGAAATCTGAAGTCTGTTGTCCGTATTCTGGAATCTAAAGTCTGGAGTCTGCTGTCTGTTGTCTGCTTCTGTTTTGCTTTGTTTTGGTTTTTGAGACAAGGTCTCACTCTGTTGCCCAGGTGGAGTGCAGCGGCGTCATCATAGCTCACTGCAACCTCAAACTCCTCAGCTCAAGTCATCCTCTTGCCTCAGCCTCCTGCAGAGCTGGGACTACAGCTGTGTGCCACCAGGCCCAGCTATTTTTTTAGGCAAGATGGGAATCTAAAAAATTTAATCTGCATTCTTTCTGCTTCCTCATTTCTACCAACACTTTGTGAACCGTGTTCAACTGCATAACAATAGTACCAATAAGGATGCGAATATGGTTTTTAGTTTAAAAACTATTTCAGTTCTAGTCAGACTACTTCAGAATGCAGACTACAGACTACAAACTTTAGACCCCAGACAACAGACAATGGACAGGCTGGGCACAGTGGCTCAAACCTGTAATCCTAGCACTCTGGGAAGCCGAGGGGGAAGGACCGCCTGAACTCAGGAGTTGGAGACCAGCCTGAGCAAGAGCAAGACCCCGTCTCTACCAAAAATAGAAAAATTAGACAGGAGCAGTGGCGTGCACCTGCATTCCCAGCTACTTGGGAGGCTGGGGCAGGAGGATTGCTTGAACCCAGGAGTTGAGGTTGCAGTGAGCTACGATGATGCCATTGCACTCTAGCTGGGGTGACAGAACAAGACTCTGTCTCATAAAAAAGGGAGAAAGAAAAAAAGAAAGGAAGGAAGGATGGAAGGAAGGAAGGAAGGAAGGAGGAGGAGGAAGAAGTGGAGGAGGAAGAGGAGGAGGAAGATGAAATCTGGCCATTTGCAACAGCACGGATGAATCTAAGGGACATTATTAAGTGAAATAAGCCAGGCACGAAAAGACAAATACCGTGTGATCTCTCTTACATGGGGAATCTAAAAAGGTTGGACTCATAGAAACAGAGCAGAACAGTAGTCACCAGGAGCTAAGGGGTGGAGGACTGGGGCATGTTGGTCAAAGGGTACATACTTTCAGTTATTAGGTGAATAAGTTCTGGAGACCTAATGTACAGCATGGTGAGTACAACTGCTAATAATATATTGTATACCTGAAATTTGCTAAAAGGGTAGATCTTAGGTGTTCTCACCACACATACATACACACACACACACACAGACACACACACACACAAGAACTATGTGGGGTGGTGGATGTGTTTATTAGTTTGATTGTGGTGATCATTTCACAATGATTGTATATATTTGTATACAAATATCAAAACGTCTTACTGTACACCTTAAATATATACAATATTACTTGTCAATCATACCTCAATGAAGCTAAAAAACACACAAAAAAAGCATTTTAGAAAAGGATTGAAGAGGCAATTTGCAAATAAGAGTTGTTACAATGCTGAATGCTTGTCTGTTTCAGAAGCTTTACAGAAAACCAGATTATGTTACATTGTGCCTTTCTTTATGTTCTCCTTGGATTCGAGTCAAAGTATATGTACGTATTTTATATAACTAAGTCTGTTTTACATCTAAACATTACTCCACCTAGTACATTCTGTGTGTACAATGTCATCCTGTTCTTACTTGGTTTTGGATTATTCCCAGTTTTCCAGACTTTTCTGGGCTATGGAAGTAAAAACTACATACAAACGTGAACCCACAATTGTGTGCATAGTTGTAGCTATATTTAACTGCCTTAATATTCTTTGGAGACACAGTCTAAATATTTAATAAAACACTATATCCTGAAAGCATGGTAAACATACTCTTTCTGGTTATACTAGAAACTATTAGTTGGTTCCTCCTCAATACTCATTCTACCCAGAAACAAAAGCTTGGGCCATGAATCCAACTAAAAATGAGAAATACTTTTCCCTGCTTTCTTTAAAGTGAGGTATTGCCACATGACTAGACAGTCTCCATTCATCCAACCTAATGGATTTGATTTGAGATGGAGGCATTGGGTCACTTTCTTCTGGACTATCTGTTCAATAATGTTCATACCAGCCTTGGGAGATAGGGAGAGATTGTCTCCCTCTAGGGCAGGGGACAGGTTTCCCTTCTAGCTTCAGAAGATACAGTACCTCCCTTGGAGCAAGGGGCAGTCATGCTTACTGCCCAATTTGAAAGACTTCAGGGTCCCTAAGCTCGGGGTTCTTCTCCTGTAACACAACCCACTGTGTGTGCAGTGCAGGTGCTGCCTGGCCCATTCTGCATCACCCCAGGAATCTGGGGTCAATGACCCAGTACAAAATGCTGCTACCGTAGCTGCTGCCATTGCTGTGAGTGATATAAATCGCCCTTATCTCTGACCCAGCAGTCCTGTGTTTTCTGTCAGCATCCATGAAACTGTGCCAGGGTAACTGGGTAGCTTGGGAGTGGGGAAAATTGCAGATGCTTCACTGTTCTTTACAGTAGCGTATGAGTTTCCTGTGGCTGCTGTAACAAATGTCCACAGATTTAGTGCTTAAAACAACACAAATTTATTACCCTATAATTCTGGGGGTCAAACATCCAAAATGAGTCTTACTAGACTAAAACTAAGATGCTGGCAGGGCTGCATTCCTTTCTATTAATAGAGACTCCAAGGACAAGTCTGTTTCCTTGCCTTCAGCACTTCTAGATGCTGCCTGCATTCCTTGGCTTGTGTCTCCTTCCTCTATTCTCAAATCTAGCAGCGTAAGAGCTCCAAATCTCTCTCTGACTCTGACTCTCTGGCCTCCCTTTTTCACTTATAAGGACACTTATGATTACATTGGGCTTATGCAGATAATCCAAGAGTCTCCTCATCCCAAAATCAACTGACTACCATCATTAATTCCATCTGCAACCTTGATTCCTCTTTGGCATGTGCTATGGTCTGAATGTGTCTCCAAAATTCATATGTTGAAATGTGATAGTATTCAGAGGTGAGGTCTTTAGGAGGTATTCAGTTATGAGGGTAGAGTCCTCATGGATGGGATTAGGCCCCCGCATAAAAGGGTTTGCGACAGTGGGTTCATGATGGCCTGCTCTTCTGCCATGTGAGGACACAGCCTTTGTCCCCTCTGGAGGATGCGGCAACAACGCACCGTCTTGGAAGTGTTATCTCCCAAACAGAGGAGTTTGTTTACTTGGAGGGTGTCAGGCCAATAGGCACAGCCAAATTGGTTATAGCAAGGGGGGGTTATAACTTGGCACAAGTAAGGAGCACACTAGGGATAGTTCCCAAAGCAGTGGAGAAGGTTGGTTTTATAGTCAGAGGGTAATGAGGCATGATCTGACAGGATCTTGTGATGGGGTGATGCCAGGAAGCGTGTTCTGACTAGATCCTGCCATGGGGTGACATCAGAGCTCAACTTGATTGGATCCTAGATCCCGCCATGCCGTGTGTTAATTCAGTCCCTGCTCCTGGGTCTGGGAACTTAGGTTCCCCCCGTGGGTACATGCTTGGTTTATCTAGGCATGCTCCAGTTATGTGACCTTCAACCTGGGGGTCCATGGCAACTGAAAAACAACTCACAACTTCGTTACATAAAAGTTGAACCAGATTGGTCTGGTGTGGTTACAGAAGCAGAGAGCAGCCCTTACCAGACACCAAACCTGCCGACACCTTGACCTTGAACTTCCCAGTCTCCAGAACTATAAGTAAATTTCAATTGTTTGTAAATCACCCAGTCTGCGGTATTTTGTTACAGTAGCAAAAATGGACTAAGACATCACATAACGTAATATGTTCACAGGTGTCAGGGATTAGGATGTAGACATCTATGGGAGACCGTAATTCTGCCTACCACAAAAATGGTATGGAAGGAATCCAGAAGGATGATAGTTGACAGGGGGACACTCTGCAATATAACATTTGCCGCAAAACATCCCCATATTTCAATCAAGCAATCTCTTAATCTCTTCTATTGCTCAGAAGAATCCTAACCATCATCATATAATAAATCTTTACAGCATGTTTCTGAAGTCACATATGTGGGAAATGGCTCTACTGCAAATCAGGGCCTTCCCTTGTGACTTTCATTTTGAGGCTCATATTTGAAACTCTCAGATTCCACTAACTGACTTTGTATACACTCTGTAGCCCAGGGGTGGGAAACTTGTGGCCTTCAGGCCACATGTGGTCTTCTAGGTCCTTAAGTGCAGCCTTTTGACTGAATACAAATTTTGCAGAACAAATCCTCTTATTTTTATTAATACATTTTTGTTCCTTTTTTATATTTTTATTTTATTTTCTAAATGAACATTTAAAATACCAAAAAATAAAATAGGTTTCAACGAAATAATCCTCCTAGAACCAGCACAATTAGAACATTAGTAAACCATAAGGGCTAAATTGACAACTGCTATGCTCATGATTTGGTTCTAACTTCCCCCACCTGACCGGCACCACCGCCACATGAGGCTGGCTGGCAAGAATTTCTGGGGGTCGATTACACCAGCCTGTTATCAGCTTTTGACAAAGGCGCACTGTGTTTCTGATTGAAGTGGAATTTGTGAATAGTTGCACAGCTCAACGGTATTTTTTAATTCTGTCTGCTTAGCAGCCCGTCATGTCAAAGAAGATAAAGAGAACGCTGAAGGAAGAAAACAGATTTTTTAATGAGGATTGGGAATTGCAATATTATCTTGTTTCTGCTAAACATAAGATGATTTGCTTGCTTTGTGATACTGCAGTATCAACATTAAAGAAATTCAATGCTCATCAGCATTATTACACTCATAAGGACCAAAAACATTTTAAATTAGACGGCGAGGCGTGAAAGGTTGCATTGCAGAAATTAAAATATCAAAAGCAAAAACTGTGGTGGTTTACAAATGATGGTTTATTCTTGATAAATAAAGTTTAAATCATAGTTATACAGCCAGATAAAAGGATTGCTTAATTGATTTGCCTGATTAATGATTGCCTTCTGCTTCTGTGAATTCGCTTGCTTAAAATTATAATCGGTTTTTCGTCTATGCTCTGGCTCCAGGGTGCGGTGGAGCAAACAGTTCCCATAACTCTGTGTCACTGTAACCCTGACTTCACTGCCCGCCTTTGTTCCCTGGACACCTGCTTTATATCGCGTAGCCTCCCCAAAAGATACTCAAGGCCTGATTGCCTCAAGAATGCAACTCCCGAGTAATATGCAGCTGGAAAATTGTCCTTTGTTTAATTTGTAACTTAGAAT
>RJWJ010002373.1:0-102805 GCA_004363605.1 Indri indri
ATCTCTAAATAGAAGAGGAGTCGAAAGAAGCGTGTAAGTTCTGTGGAGACAGAGGCTGCATGTCGAAACACACACACAAAATCTCCTTCTTGGGATAAGTCTGCTGCTTCCTGGGCTTTTGCAGCCAAGCCCTGCTGGTGGCAGCTTGGGGTGTCTCCTCAGTGAGAACCATGCTGGCTCTTGGCCTCCAGTCCTACTTGTCATCTGAAGAGAGGGCAGATGGCAGGGTCGGACAGCAAGGAGCCTGCAGGCTTAGAGGGAGCCGCCTTGCTGGACTAGACACCGCAGGGCGTCGGGGTGGAGGTCCTAAAGCTCTGCCGCGCCCTGCCTCCTTCTGAAACTCCAGGAGAAGGGAGAATTCAAGACTGCCTTAAGAACGCTCCGGGACAGAGTGCAGAATGCACGCAAACGCCCCACGGCTTGATATTCCCAGGACAACAGGAGATGTCTCACTTAAGTACCAGGGACAAAGACAGATGCTGCTGTCACTTCCTGAAAATCTTGAGGGAAATGCAAGCACAGCGCCCGGCCCGTAGTAGGAGCTCCACAAACATTTGTTGATTTAAACCCAGGTAACCCACTTCTGCCTCCTTTCTGGCGTATGCTGTCACCATCCCAAAGAGGAAATAAAGGGTGGTAATGGGTGAATGAAAAAGTAATTCAGTTTGACTTCGAAATCTACAACATAATACTTTCTGAAGTTGTTTCTACCAGATTTATCTTGTTGATTGCTCAAATCAGGTGGATACAGGAACAATCTGCTCACGAGGCCACATCCACCATGCGGTCAGTACTGAGACAGAAGCGCACACCACCCTTGCAGAGGGAATATCTAAGGAGTCCTTCCTGCTTTTAAATAAGTTAATATAGAGTAAGAAAGGTGAGCAACTAAATAGTTAGGAATTTGCATTCCAATTTTAGAAATAACATATTTTTAAAAAATTATTTGAACAAGCATTTATATAGAGCCCACTCTATGCCAAGCATTGTGAAAGCAGGTGACAAATAGCAATTTATTTAGTCCTGGTAACTCTAGGTACTAAGGTGATGCCCATTTTACAGATGGGGAAGCAGCTAACCCCTGGTGAAGCCAGCCTGGTGACCGGGCTGTTCGCGCCCTAAACCACCACCCATCTGCCTCGCTGTGCTGTGAAGTGTTCTGGCTTAGAGTACAAAACGGGCCAGAACAGCCCACCAGGCAGACAGTTGAAGGTAGTCCATGCTGTGGTCCCCAAACCACTCTGGGTCACATCCTACAGTGTGTGAAGATATTTATTTCCATCGATAATAATAAAAATCATTGATGATAGCAGTATAATCATCAATTGACTAGTTTAATGTGAGATATACACTGATGAAACCAGCAAATTAATAAAAAGCAACATGTTAGCATGAGCTGAAAATGTTTGCAGTAATGAAATTTTAAAATTCCAAGGAAATAGGAAAAGAGTAATTGGGAACTTAAAACCAGGAGCCAGGCTTGGAAGGAACAAGAAGGGGAAGGTGCTCTGGGTGCTGAGAATGACGTGTGCTGAGGCAGGAGGTTGTCACGGGTGGTTGTTTTTAATTAGTTTTACTGCGGTATAATTTACACACAAAGTCGCCGGTTTTAAATGTACGATTCTAGAAGTTGGGACAAATGTGTTGTAAAAGCAGCACCACGCTCACGACGTGGAACTCTTTTGTCACTACAGAAAGTTCCCTTGTCCCCTTTGAAGTCAATATGCACGTCCTACCGCCTGTCCCCGGCAACCACTGAGCCACTTCCTGTCACTACAGCTTTGCCGTTCCAGAATTTCATCTAAATACAAGCACGTGGTAAGTAGTCTTTCGGGTCTGGCTTCGTCATTTGGCATAAAGAGCTTTGGAGAATCACTCATGTCATTACATGTATCAGGAGTCTATTCCTTTTTATTATTGAGTAGTTTTCCACTGCATGGTTATACCACAGCTGATGGACATTTGGGCTGTTACCAGCTGGGGGCCACTGTGAACAAAGCTGCTATGAACGTTTGAGGACAAGTCTTCGTGTGAACCTGTGTTCATTCTCTTGGGTAAATATTGAGGAGTGGAATTGCTGGGTCGTATGACAAGTGTATGTTTAAAAACTGCCAAACTGTTTTCCAAAGTGGCTGTGCCATTTTGCATTCCCTCCTGCAATGTATGAGAGTTCCAGTTGCTTTACATCTTCACCAACATTTGATGTTATTGTTTTGTTGGTTTTTTTTAATTTTTACCCCTTCCAGTGGGTGTGTTGTGGTATTTCATGGTTGTAAGTTGCATTCCCTTTATGACCAATGGCTAGTAAGTGTTGGAGTATTTTTTTCATGTGCTTATTTTCCATTCATATATTTTCTTTGGTGAATATTTTACCTATTCTTCATTGAGTTATTTTCCTTCTTACTGAACTGTGAGAATTCTTCTGGATATAAGTTTGATCACATATGTTGCATATATTTTTCCCCAGTCAGTCACAGGTTGACTTTAAATGATAATAATTCTATTGATCCAGCCAGTATCCAAACTGAATTGGCCATCTCATCCCTCAATGACCAATCCATTGCCCACAAAAACACAAAATGATAATAATATTTTGATACACCAAGGAAACTCCATTATCTAAGAGAAGTCCCAATGGGCCACCGCCTAGTCTCTAGCCTTGATGCTCAAATAGAGACAGAAACGTTAAACCAAGGCCAGCTTTCCTAAAGAGAATGAGTGTTGGGAAAGAGCTAAGATTGGAGTCAATCTTCAAAAGAGACTTTTGATAATGGTCTATTACATTTGGAGATGGGGAAAATGTGATTATTAATTTTCTTCTTTCATCTTGCTCATGACTCAGTTTCTTCATTTTTGAGTTTGGATTAAAACATAGCATTCCTACAGAAAAAGAATGCACAAAACGTGTAAAGCTTGAAGAGTTTTCACAGCGAGTTTTTTTGGTTTTGGTTAATAGGGAAAGGTAATTGGCCTCTAGAGACAACATTAAGCTTTATGAAATCTTGTACTAGGCTGCGTGTGTGTGTACACTGGGATTGGAGAGTAAGATGTTAAAGGAACAAATTGCCATCTTTCCTGAAGGCATCCTACATGCTTGACATCCAACACTTCCCTTGGTCGTCATACCAGCTATTTAACACAGCTAATATCATCCCCCATTTACGGATGAGGAATTTTACGGCTCAGAGAAGCAAAATAACATCCTAATATTATACAGCTAGAACACAGGGGAGTCAAAATTCAAACTCAATCCTGTCTGAGCTCATAACCTCCCATCTCTGGCCTTGGGGATTTATGGTCTGGTGAGGAGAATGGACGAAACTATGCAAAGAATAAACAGTAATGGGAAAAATATACTCACATAAATCAATATTTTCATTTTTGACTTATTTTCCAAGTTCCAGACTCAAATTTCCTTTGGCTTACTGGAAACTGCCACATGGGAACAGGGAATCCTGCAGCCACCTCCAAATTGGCAAACCCAGGTCAGCATCCCTCACACCTACATGCTCCACCCATGCACACACCCGGCCTGCCCTCCTCCTGGATCCCTTACCTCAGTCAGTGTCGCAACTGTTCAAACAAGCACCTTCGTGACCCTTCCTCTTGCCTTGCACGCCCATGGCCTGGTGAGTCTACCTCCTAACTTCTTGCAAAATTGTTTCTGCCTCTCTCTTCCCACTGTCCTTGCCTTAGTGGAAGCCACCTGGTAGTTCTCCCTGCGTAAGTCTCCTCTTGACACACAGTCAGTGGAACCCTCCAACAGATACTCCCAATGACGTCACTTAGACTAAAATGCCTCCCTGATAGCCCCCAGGCCTTTAGAATACATTAAAACTCTTTTGTATGTCAGACTTCGCACGCCTTCAATTCTAATCTGTACTCTTGCACCATCTTCTACCACTACACCCTACTCGGCACTGAAGCCAAGCTTTTCCCTGTTCCCTAAACACAGCTTTTTTTTTTTTTTTTTAAAGTTCAACAAATATTTACCATGTCCCCCTCTGTTGGCCTGTGCTGGGCACGAAGATGCAAGGCAAGGTTTCTCGTCATGGCGCTACTGACATTTTGGATGGATCCCCCTGTGTTGGGGGGGCAGTCCCACATGTTCTTGGGTGTTTAGCAGCATCCTGGCTCCCTGGCTCCTACCCACTAGATGCCAGCAGCACCTCCCCTCAAAGCTGTGACAACCAAAAATACCTCCAGATATCGCCCAGCGTCCCTCAGAGGGGAAATTCATCCCTGGGTGAGAACCACTGCTCAGCGTGGGCTCTGCTCCCTGCCCTCCAGGAACCCTCTGCTTCTGACGCACGCTGGGCATGTGCGTCATGCAGTGCGGCGTGGAGGGTGCTGAGAACGTGGGCTTTCAAATGGGCCCTCTCTGAGTCAGTGTCCTGATCCTTCTGCTTCCTTCTTTGGGACTTCGGACCATGTAATTAAACTCTCAGTTACTCCTGTGTAAAATATGGATTCTAATGTCAACTTTTAGACTCACTGTGTGCATTATGTAAGTGAAATGCAAATACCTGACATACTGAGGCCCTCAAGATGTGATGTCTTCCCACCCTTTACTCCCTCCCACATCCCGAGGACACAGCCCCAATGGACCCCTGTGCCTTTGCACATGCTGCTTCTTCCACTTAGGATACAAGTCCCCCTCCCCTGCCCAACTGTTGACAAATCCTTTAAAACTCCACTGCACTGTCGTCTCCACCGCCAGCTCTGACACATTCTAGGGGTGGCACAGAAACACAGTCAGGCCCCCTCTCCTTTGTGCTTCCCATACACTTTGCTTCCGTCTCCCTTAGGATATTGTTCACATTGTTGATTAGTTCTTCTTCTAGATCAGGGGTCAGCAAACTTTCTGTTAAGGGCCAGAAAGTAAATACTTCAGGCTTTCAGGGCACACGGTCTGTCACAACTACTCAGCTCAGCCACTGGAGGTGAAAGGACCATGAATGATAGGAAAGGAATGGGTGTGGCTGCGTTCCAATAAAGTTTTATTTACAAAGCCAGATGGCGGGCTGGGGCCATAGGATCCCTGCCATAAGCAGTGAGCTCCTTGAGATCAAGGCCTGCGTCTCGTCAACCTTTGTATCTCCAGCCTTTTGCATGGTAGACACCCTTGCAGATGCTATTTAAATGATTAAGAGAGGGATAGATCCACATGAGTCACCGTAGCGGTACTGACAAAACGTGTAACTATAAGATCTTTTGAGACTATGGGAATAAAGAGCTGACCAAACAGTAAAAACAAGCCCAGGGCTAATCCGATAATTAAGGAACCAGCATACATGAAGAAGGGAGTAGAAATCCCTCTTCTCTGGAGCTGTAAGGTGGGTTTAGATGTAGATGTGGGGTTGCCAGAGAAAATACAGGACATGCCACTAACTTTGAATGTCAGAGAAATGACTAATAAGTTTTTGGTATAAGTATATCCCATGCAACCCTTGGGAGATACTTATACTAAAAAACAAGTATTCCTTTTTAAATCTGAAATTCAAATTTAACTGAGGTCCTTTATTTTTACTTCCTAAGTCTGGCTGCCGTATGCAGGTAGAGAGCGCTCCTGTTTCCTCCTTTCAATCTTCTTTCAGCCCCAGAAAAGACAAGGACCAGTATGACCTGCTGGGCCACCTTTCCACCCCAGGAGGAGGGCCCTCTGCAAACCCCATGGCAGTTCTGCTGGAACTGGAAATTTAATTAACAAAATGCTAACATGCAATTTCAGAGGAGGAGGGGAAAAAAAGTGTTATCATGAAGTTAATAAGAGAACTATTTTAATTACGGTATTTAACAAGTTATGACCAGGCCACTGTGTTCTCTAGGGAAGGAATCACATCGTTCAAGAATCTTGGAGCAGGGAAGGGATGTGCTGCAGCGGAGCTGGAAACATCAATATCCTGCACCTCCCTGCGGGACATCTGCGAGTCCTGGCCCTGGCGTTTAGAAACCCCCAAGGAGCCACGTTCCTCCTCTGCCGTGACTCAGAGAAGAAAGCTAGCTGTCCTTACCTTCCCACGTCGAGCTCCAGCCAAACGGGAGGCCTGCGGAGATACATACTACCCAAAGGTGACATGCAAATCTGTCCTCTGTCCCCATACCCATTAGGGGTGCAATAGCTGGATTTTCTTTGGCACTCCTGGATCCCTCTTTCTCTGTCCCTCCTGCCTACTCATCACCCCGTGGTGGCACTCTCACTCTCACTCCTTCCCCAAAGCTACCGAACAGTAGCATAGAGAACAGACCCTGATGCAAGGTCTACCAGGGAGAAGAGACGGTGGCCATGCACGGAGTGATGGAGAGGTTGTGGCACGTGGTGTCACAAAGAAGAAACAGCTCTGGCAGCAGAGTCAGATGGTTCTTTGCTTTCACAGGCTAATCCCAAATCCTCCAGTGGTGGCCGAGGACCTATCCTCAGTGCATGGCCGAGGACCTATCCTCAGTGCATGGTGCAGTAGGCCTTGCCCTTTGTATTAATACAAACCTCAGGACAATGAAGCTGGGACTAGGGAGAAAAAGGAGTGTGGCCCCATGGCAGGGGTGGCCTTGGCTTTCCCCATCACTGTCCCTGTACCTATAACTCCCAGGCATTTTGTCACAGGAGCAGGATGGGGCCTCCAAGGGGGAAAGGGTGGGTGAGGAGCTGGGAACCCAGCCTGTGGAGGTGCCACGGAGGAGGGAGGTGCAGGGACACTCTGCCCAGGAGGACGGGGCAGAGGGCACTGCCCCCAGGGATCTGGCTTCCTCTTCTTGCCACCAAAGGAGACGCTCCAGACCCAAACCCGAGTGGGCGGTGAGTGAAGGTAAGAAGCAAGGCCTGCCATTTGGGTAGAGGATTCTCAGCACTCACAGTGTCATTTGAGGAGGGAAGCACAGAGAAGTCAGAAGACATGAGAAGTGATGTCAGTGTAACAGAGCGCAGTCCAACACAAATAAGCCTCGTTAAACTGATTTAGTAGACTAAAGTGCTTGCGTGGCTTCACACACTCTCGACACCAAACTGTCACTGCAAAGACCAGGTAGAGTTTTTTCCATCCCGTCTTTTCCTTCTTCCCTTTCCCTTCCTGAACACAAAAGTCAAAAGCCATTAGTGGAGCTGCCCACACTGTTCGCCCTGGGACAGCAGAGATGAGCCAGCGGGACCCAAGGTCGAATGTTAGGCCCAAAGGACGAGGAAGGTCCACACCGGGAAAGGCCCGGTAAGGGAGGTCGGAGTCTGTGCAGGGTGACGAGGCATCGGTGTGGAGAGGAGGGTGGCCACATGAGGAGAGACCAGTCGTACACAGGGAATGGACCAAATCAGTAAACAGACCGCAGATAACAAAAGCCAGATTCCTCCCCGTGGGGAAGAGGTTCCAACCACAGGCAGGGAGGAAGCTAGAACGGACCCTGGGTGCTGGGCTGAAACTGAAGACAATAACGTAAACTCACGGCTTTCGACACGTGTAGAAACATACAGGAATAAACACAGATGTAAATATCAGTGAGTGTGCGTGATGCGTGAGTGCGGGTCGCGTACACTGCCACGTACGTCTGTGCGCACAGCTCCCCTGAGAGGGCCTGGGAGCAGTGACAGCCCGACCGCAGTCAGCGTGCTCCGTTCCCAGGTCTGCTTTCTATGTAGCATTCTGCACTGGAAGGAACCAGGGCTCCTTGGAGAAAGGGTTGATTTCAGGCTGGCGCAGGGAACGCTCGGGCTGAGCCCAGACCATTGCATTGCTCCGTGAACCAAGCAGGTGCTCAAACCATGATGAAGACGTGTCGAAAGGGCACAAACGTCAGCTAGAAGGAGGTCCCACCGGCCACATCGGAGATAATTTGAGCAACATATTAAATAATGAAGTCATGGCTTATGGCTACTGAAGAAAATGGGAATCCTCACGTCCACATATTGATATAAATAAACTAATTGAAAATTTAATGTGAAACAGAATATTTGCATAGTCTCAAAATACCTCACCATCAAAAGAAAAAAAAAGATTATTAATTACACAGGGAAATTTTTACCTAAAGGGATAACTTTATGATGGAGAAATCTGGCAGACCCACTTAATCTGTGTAGTCAATCAAGTACTCAGAGTTGTGTACCAGGCTGCAACAAGGACACGGCACCCCTGCCAAAGATGTATCGCCTAAATCTAATCGTAGTCATCAAACTAAAATTGAGGGATATTCAAAGAGTAGCTGGCCTACAGCCTTGACAACCACCGAAGTCATGGAAGTCCAGGAAAGACGGAGAAACTGTTATGGTTCAAAGAGACCTAAAGAAACTTAAAGAATATATGGCAACTGGATCCTTTTGCTACAAACGACATTATTGGAGCAGTTGGTGAAAGGTGACTGGGCTCCGAGGATTAAGTGGTGACAGCATGTTGACGTCAAGGTCCAGGTTATGGCGGCTGCATGGCAGCTAAGCAGGATGCGGCCAGGTAGATGTCACTACGTAGGAAGCCGTGTTGTTGTGGGAATTACACATGTTTTTGCATAGCAATGCGGCGCACGTTGGCAATGTACTCACATGCGTTGGCGATGTAGTCTTGAATGGCTCATGAGAAAAAGTTTTTGTACCATATTTGCAATTTTTTTGGAAGCTTCAGGTTGTTTCAAAATAAAAACTTAAAAAATAAAAGACACATGGTAGGTCGACATGATGCAGATTAGGTCGACATGACACAGATGTCAAAATGCAATAGTAGCCACAGGGCAACTGCACCTCAGGATCCTCTCCAGACGAAAGGGCTGACGACAGTCGGCTGGGCCCAAAGTGGGACTGGGAACTCTGTACAACCTCATGCCAGTGAGGCATAGAGGACATTCAGAAGGTTCCAAAGAGGTTGTCCATCTCCTCCTCCCCAAAAACCCCGTGACCACTGATACTCAATGACGTAAAGGCACCGTTCCGTGTGGATGGGCTTTTGCTCCGGGGCACCGTGACTACGCCCAGCCCTTTCTCAGCGGATTCCCGGGGAAGGCTTTGCAGCTTGGCTTTCCCGAAGCTCGCCTCCCCCAAGCCGGGCTGCACCTGCGGGTGCTGCAACTCCCGTCTCTCCCCCCACCCCCAATCTCTGCCTCTCCTCTCTGTGCAGCCCGGTGACCTTCAGCCACTGGGGCAATGACAAAGACCGAGCAGGAGGAGTTCTGTTTCAGAGAGGATAAATTGAAAATTCATTCATTCATTTGCCCAATACCACTAAGACAACTGCATCTCCTTGGAGTCATGCTCGGACACATCTCAGGTCTTGCTATCTAATCACTCTATGTTCACTAATTTGGGTCACCCCAGGGGAAAGGGGAGATCCAGTGGCTAACAGCTGGAATGGCTCTTCCCAGGCAGCCAGACCCATGAAAGGACAACGTGTTTGAGGAAGAGAAGTTGGTTTGCTGCATCTCCATGACATGCCGTGGTGTACACATCAAACTCATAAACCCTCCTGAGTATCTCACCCAAACACTGATGTACCCAAATCGCCATCTTCTCTGATGAATGCTTAATAAAGCTTCAGAGCACGCTGAGGCCCTCCCTCACCCTATCCCATGGTTTAGGTTGGAGAGCAGCAGATCCAACAGAAAAAGGAAAGGGAAAATGTGCAATGGCCAGTTCAGGTGTCTTTCTTCATAAAATTCGCCAGGACAGGGAAGAATGCAGACTATGCTTCTTAAATGCTGGCCTGCCATGAGGCCCAGCAATGGGCGGGTCAGTAAGATGGCTTAGATCATGTAACATGGCCCTGGCACCCAGCTCCATGTGGCACCCTGACAAATCAAACACCAAGCTGCCAGGCTCATTCTCTGCCACCCACACTGCCGGGAACCCAACCGTCACATGAAATGCTTGAGTTTGTTTAATAGTCGGGGAGCAACCCCAGGGTCTCAGCAGATTTTATACTTTAGCCTAAAGAAATAGGTGCCTGCCACCAGTCTTGCAAGGTGCGGCTCTGTTAAAGGGCATGATCTGGATGATCCAACTGAAGCACAGAAGTGAAACCCAAGCTCGTACTTAGTGACTGGGTCAGTCAGGATGCTTCTGGCTATGAGTTTCAAAAAAATTGAGAAAAATGACTTTTAAAAACAAGGGCATTTACTTATGCCATAGAGCCAGAAGTCTGAAGGGATGTGGTCCCACTGTGGGTTAATTTAGCAGTTTAAATGTGTCAGGGGTCTGGGTCCCCTTCTTTGAAATTATCTTCCTTTTCCTCATGGGCACAAAATGGCCACTGTGACTCCAAACATCAAATCCTGTATCAAGCACCTATCATCCGGAAAGCACTGTGCAAGAATAACCCAAACAAATGCAATTCCTACCTTTATGCAGCTCACAGTCTATTATTAGTCCAGAGACTGTCCTGGAACACCTCCATCTACAGTGGCTCTAGTTCCTTTTGGTTCTGTTTGCATAAAACTGTTTTACACAAATCAATCAGTACCCATATATTTTTTAACTTGTAGGTAGTTTTAAAGCTGGCATATCCAGGCTGGGTGCGGTGGCTCACGCCTGTAATCCTAGCCCTCTGGGAGGCCAAGGCGGGAGGATCGCTCGAGGTCAGGAGTTCGAGACCAGCCTGAACAAGAACCCCGTCTCTACCAAAAAAATAGAAAGAAATTATCTGGACAACTAAAAATATATAAAAAAAATTAGCCAGGCATGGTGGTGCATGCCTATAGTCCCAGCTACTTGGGAGGCTGAGGCAGGAGGATTGCTTAAGCCCAGGAATTTGAGGTTGCTGTGAGCTAGGCTGACGCCACGGCACTCTAGCCCAGGCAACAGATTGAGACTCTATCTCCAAAAAAAACAGCTGGCATATCCAGAATTTCTTTTCTCCAGGATGCCAGCTTTCTCAACTCCTGGAAGAGGTCTTATTAAATAATTAAAAGATGTCACAAGTATACAACAACTAATACAGTATCTGGAACATGGTAAATGTTCAAAAATTTTCTTTTCTGTCCTTGGTCTTTTCTTGATATTCAAGGCTCCTGGTCATCACCACCATCAACTTTCTTTCAGGAAAGAGGCGTTCCTCACTGTGCTCTTCACCAAGCCTCTGCCTAGTGACCCGACAGACTATGATTTATAGACACCCTGCTCTCCTCCCCTCCATCTCGCCCACATGGGCACCTGCGCTGCATCGCTTGTACGAGGTCCCAATCATGAAATTAATTTCAGATTCATTTTTTACAGAGCACGAAGCTGTTCCAGAGCTTCCAGAGGCACTTCTTAATTAGCTCAGCAGCTCAGAGATACATGCCCCGGGACCTGGGTAGATGGATATCTACACAGATGGGAGTCAAGATAGAATCTCTCCTTAATTGATCAGTTCTCATACTTTAGTTCCCTGGCCACATGTAATCACATTTAATCTTCCTCCCAATCAAACAAAGGAGGCATTATGTCTTTTGATTTGCACATGAGGAAACCAGGATTCAGAGAGGTTCAAAGATTCACCTGAAGTTACACAGCTAGTGGTAAAGCCAAAATTAAACCCACGTGTCCTGGGCTCTGACCTTTTTTCTTTATACCATCTGTGTTGGCTTTATCACAGGGAGCAATGGGTGAGAGACGAGGACTCGGGGTGACGTATCCCTGTCACAGTTGTTCAAGCCTCGGAGTACCCACCTTAAAGTGGTGGGCAAAGGATTTCATCTATTCATTCAACAAACACACCGGCCACATGCTAAGGACTGGGAGAGTTTAGAGGATTCTGTAATCCATGGGACACAGTAGAGTCACAGCCTTCAAGAACCTCACACCTAGGCAGGGGTCGGGGCAGTAGGAAGTAGACGCAGAAGTAGTTCATTATGAAAAAAAATTAAAAGTAGAAAAGAGAACCAATGGTGTCCACTTTTGAAATGAAAAATCTAGCGACCTTTTTTTTTTTTTTTTTTTTTTACTTTTGGTAAGAGAAAGCCCTTTCCAAGCAAAAGGTATTGTTATGGAACTGTTAGATCTGTATAAATAGCAACAGAGTTAGATGGGAGAAAGAAGAAGTCATGATTTGATACCTCCCATTGCTGTGCAGGAAAAACATTCCCTCCTGATTTTCACACCACTCTGCCAAGTGGGAAAATTCCCATCCACATGTCTGTATCAAATCTAAATGCCAAATCTCCAGAGGGCACGCACCAGGGAGACCCACGCTGACCCGGCGCTGCTGTGACATTTTACACGAGAGAGAAGCAGCCAAGGGGAGGGGAGGGAGGGATGAAGTGACAAACTGAAGTCAGCCCTTTGGTGGTGGCTTTTGGGGCAAGTCATTGACACACTTCTGGTTGAAGTTTCCACTTCTCTGGATACTGGAAATAACTAGCTTTGCCCCTTTGCTATTAAAATAAGCAGAGTTCTGCAAGTGTAGTCCTAGCAGAACCAGGCAAAGAAACAAAGAAATGGACCCTCCCTGGCCCTCAGCTATTTGATTAGGAGACCATGTTTCTCAAGACTTCTACCTTCATACGTAGGTCAGTCTCATCTCTAAAGTGAGGGTTTTCTCTCTGAGCTCTTGGGTTCTTCCATCTCATACTTGCTGCCTCACGGCCTCTTTTGATGCCAACCCCTGCGTCCATCCTAGAGGTGGTCCCTGTCCAGTGGACACTAAAGCTTTCTGGTTCCCTGACCTCGATCTGAACACTTTTCACTGTCTGTGCTCTTCATCAACCCACCCCCAGCCTCATCTTGGACTCGCCATCACCCAAAATAGTCCCACCTCTGCCATTTTAAGACCCAAGGTCTCTGCCACAATCTCCTATCCTTCCAGCTCTTTCCCTTTGTCCATTCTCTCACCTCATCATGGTATCCAGACTCTTCACTCCTCCCTTTTCTTCCAGTTGGTCATCTCACCGCTAACGCCATTTTTCCCCAGCTAAGCCCAGCGCGGCGGTCCATGGCCACTATCGTGCCAATAACGCCAATGATGCTGCTTCTCTTTCCACTTTCAACCCCACTTACAGACCAGGCCCACAGAAGGTCTGCTTCAGCCCCACATTCCTTGCTCAGATCACACCCATACCTGTAGTCTCACCACCTTCCCCACATCAATCTTGCAACCAAGATTGGTCATGCATTCTTGCCCATTTCTTCCCAAACCTCCTGCAAACGAGTGACCCAATATGTCTCATGTTTTTCACTTCTCTCTCCATTGGCTTCCTCCGCTCTTTCTATTAATACCCTCAAGTGCTTTCTACCTTAAGGGTCTATTAACTTTTCTTCTCCTCCAAGTAATATTCTCTGTCTTTCTCTCTCTCCATCCACACCATTAAGTTTCTCTTGAATGTAGCCTACATTTCAGCTGTCTGCTTTCTCGTCCATCCATAACTGCTCAGCTCATTGGCCTTGTTCCTCCTTCTCTGCACTGAAACAGCTCTCACCAAGACCACACATGACCTACTGGTTCCCAAATACAAGGAAACTAGCTTTTCCATAGTCTTATTTGTCCTTTCTGCTATGTTTACCCTCAAATTTCAATGTTTCTCAGGCTCAGCTGTCTTATCACTCTACATCCTTTCTCATGGGTAACTCAACCATGCAGACACTTGACACTAATGACTTTTCAATGACAGTCCCAGCCCAGCTCCTCTGCTGGGCTCCATACGCATAGACTCAGCTGCCTGCTAAGCATCTGCACTTGGACCTTCCGTGAGTATCTCAGATTCAGCATGTCAAAAACCCTTCTGACCATCTTACTCTTCCCAACTGCTTGCTTTCCTGATCTCTCTGTCTCTGAGAGTGGAACCGCCAACCACCCTTTGTCCGACTCAGAAAACCAACAGCCTGAATGCTCACCTTCTCACACTCGCATGTAACTAAACATTAAGTCTACTTGAGCTCACCATCCCCAAACCCCAACTGTCTCAAGTCAGCTACCCCAGCTTCCATCACCACTGCATACCACTGCTCTCAGCTTCCTTGCCTACAGTTTTTCAAATGCTCCCAACTGGTATTCCTGGCTCCAGCCTAAATCTGCTATAATACATCCCCCGGCATGATACCAAAGTCATCTTTCTAACACGTAAATGAAATCCTCTCTTCCCCAGGTACTTAAAATCTTTGTTTGGCCCCTTATGGCTGATAGGATAAAATGCACCCTTCTTTGCATGGCATATAGGACTTTCTGTGATCTGGCCCCTTCATTCCTAGCTAGCTTCATTTCTCGTCATGGTCATGGTTCCCCTTGTACTCGATATTTCAACATCTCTAATTACTCACCATCCGGGAATAGCCTGTGCTCTGTTGACCTCAGTGCTTTGGTGCATGGCTTTTCATCAATCTGAAATACTTTACCTCTAATTCCTGCCTCTCCCCCGCCCAGTGCCTTCTCCGGCCTTGGGAGTCTCAGCTCAAGCATCCGACCTCCCGTGAAGTCTCCCAGGACCGCACTGGAAGATTTTGGAGCTCCTCAGCTTTCTGTCTTCAGCTATCACTAGGCATCAGACAAAACTCCACTGTAGCGTGGATGGCATTGTATCGGGGCTGTTATCTGCCCCTCTCTTTTCTCCAGGGAGGAGCCACTTTTTCTCCCCTTTATGTTCCAAGGGCCTAGACTCAGGTATAGTGAGTGCTCATAAAATTGGGTTGCATTAATGCACAAATGAAATAATAGAAGGAATACAGAACACCACTCCTAATCTTTAATCTTAAATGTACACAACTGGAAACAAATGTACCAGTGGAAGGAAAGAAAAGGAACAGCATCGATAAATGCAGCCGGGTCCAAATGTTAGGGTTTTTATCTAGGAAAATTATTTTACCGATTGGATCATGTAACTGACACTGATATCTGTACATAGAAGACTCTTGACTCTATACACGTTCATATGAGTTAGAGCTGTGGGATTGCTGATATCAAATCATTCTCCAAAATCCATGTTCCGGGAGTATTCACTGTGTGCTAAGCACCCTTGACCTCTGACCCCGTTTCCTCACCACCCCAGGAATGAAGGCCTCACCTTTGAGCACCCGGCCACTGGGCTGTGGGTCCAGGAGCTGATGAGCCTGCACCCCAGAGAGCAGACCAGCCACCTGTGCCTTGTTGCTACTGTCGCGGACCCTTTCCACCATGACTCCAAATTTCCTGCAACTGATACTCTCTGTTGGTCTCAGCAGGAATCAGCAAATGCCTGAGTCCAGAGGAGATGGGAAGTGGGTGTCAGAGTGGCCAGGTCAGCCCCTCCTGCCCACAGCTTCCTGGGGACGTGACTTAGCAACAAGCTACGCCTGGGCTGGGGAAATAAGGGTGAAGCCAGCCACGAAGAGCTGCTCCCTAATTCCAGGCTAGTTTTATAGCTTCTGAGATATTTTCGCTTTCTTTAGGCCTCCAGACAAGCAAGACTCATGGGAACAAAGCCAGGTTGAAGAGGGTGGCAAGAGAGAAATGGCTTCAAGAAAAAAAAGAAGAAAAAATTTTATCATGTTATTGCTTATTATAAGCAAGGAATCCAAAAATGTTTTAGGCCATTTAGTAGAATTAGGGGTGGGTTTGCAGTTAAGGAACACTATGTTGGATGACTTCAAAGATAGCCTGTTGCCACTGTCTACCTCCGTCACTCCCCCTCCCCAGACCCACCAAGGAACTCTAGAGTTCAGACACACGGGCTTTGTCCTTTCCCTTCCAATGTGTGTCCGGCTGCGGCTAAGCATAGCCACTGACAAGCACTGCCTTCTTGGAAAATTCTTTCACAGTATCAAGCCTGAAACTAGACTTTTTATCATTGCCCAAACTCAACAGTGCATGTTTATGTGGCATAAAACTGGCCCAGACCTACTGACCCAGGACCTAACAAGTCACGCCGGGACTGAGATAATGTATCCCACTTTTCCCATGATCTCAAGCCAGTATCACCATGTGTTGTTGGTAAGCAGGTGAACAGCGGTGAATTTTATTATGACCTTGACGGTTTTAACAAAATATCATCCTAAAAGCTAAGTTATTGAATATTTACAACATACCTGGCACTGTATTGGGTATGTTACACGAAGCATGTCAATTCATGCTCACGACGGACTTTTGCTTCCCTTTATAAGGAAACTATGGGAGAAAAGGACCCTTTCCCACCCTGCCTGTGATCCCTTCAACCATCCTCAAACTCCCAACAGTGTGTGCACCTCCCAAAGCTTTTCCCAGCAGCCCCCTTGGGTGTTCTCTGCTTCATCCTAACTGGGCCCCTTCTCAATCACTATGCAGCTGCAAACTCATCTGAAGAATCTTCTAGTTCCTATCCTACCTCTAGCTCTCTGGGCATGACTTCTCCAGAACTTGACCCAGGATTTTTTTTTTTTTTTTTTTTTTTTAAGAGACAGGGTCTCACTCTGGGAGTGCAGTGCTGCAATCATAGCTCGCTGCAGCCTCAAGTGATCCTCCTGTTTCAGCCTCCCGAGTAGCTGGGACTACAGGCACATGCCACCATGCCTGGCTAATTTTTTTAAAACTTTTTATAGAGTCAGGGTGTTGCTATGTTGCCCAGGCTGGTCTTGAACTCCTGGCCTCAAGCAATCCCCTGCCTCAGCCTCCCAAAGTGCTGGGATTACAGACGTGAACCACTGCACCAGTCCCCATGACACTTCTTAATAGCCTTCCAATTTGCCTTTGCCAATTTGCCTTTGCCTAGAGGCTCTTCCGCCCAGCTCCGGTTCCGCAAAACCAACCCCTTACTCAGGCAGAGGAATGGATTTGGCCACTACAACAAAGAAAGGGCTCTCGGAAAGAATTTCAACCAACATGTCAGGAACGCTGCCGTCACCTCCCTGCAGTCAGCACCACAAACATGCGAATGGGGCCGCAGGGGGAAGGAAGGACAGAAAGGGAACTTGGAGATGAACAGAGATGCGCAAGCCACAGGGTCAGAGCAGAGCCCCCGCGTGGCCTGCGTGCATTGCACCAATCCTGATTTTGGTCTTTCTTCAAAGAATGGGGTAATTCCCTGGCAAAAAGGATGATCCCCTCCTACCTAGAGCTACCCAGAGTTCCTGAGCGCATTAGCTCATCAGAGCCTCCTTGCTCCCTGCCGCGAGATGCATGAACTAAGGGGGAGGAGTGGCTGAGTCAGAAGCTCACGCCAGACCATCTCACCGGTTGGGACAGATCTCCCTCCTCTGCTCGGGTGGTAGATCTCAGGAAAAACAGCCTCCGCTGATTTGGCTGCAGAATTGCTCTGAGCTTGCCTTCGGATCCTGGGCCTCTCCCTCATCCCACCTTCTTCCCTCCCCGTCCCCACTCTCCAGCCTGTCCTCCCTCTTTCATGCCCATTCCTAGTTCTTGTCCTGCCAAGCAGAGGAAGGGTTAAATGTTTCCCGGCCGCAGAGATGCAGGTGCTAACGGGGAAAGTGTGGGTTGGAATCTAGAATGATCTGTCACAATTCCAAGAGCTTCTTTGGGTGAGGAGTGATCACAGATTTTACTCAATGTCTCCAGGTGAAAATTCCATAAATCTAGAGCCGGTGAAACTTAATGGAAATTTAATTAAATGAGTTAATATAGATGGAGAGTGGTTGGGACAATGCCTGGCACACAGTGAGCTACGTAAACACTCAGAAGTGAGTAAGCGTTTGGGGAACAGACATTTCGACATCACAGCAGGCTGTGTGCTCCAGAACCCTTGTAAACGGGGATTTCACCTTGGGTGTCTGCGTCCTAAGTCACCACTCTCTTTGCCACCAGTGCTGACATCTCCTCCTTTCTCCAGTTCACATCCTTCTTCCTCTCCTCCCTCCCTAAGAATCTGGGAGTGTGTGCACACGGCTGAAGATCCCCATCCTTTGTTCTCACCACCATGCCTTTCTCTGAAATCCAGTAAAAACCCTGATTTCCCTAAACCTTGTGTTGGTGTGGCTTATGTGGTGTCTTTCCTATCTCCTTGGCAGGGACTGCATTGGCTTCGTAATAATAAGCACTTAGAATCAAGCTGTAATTATAGGAATGCACTGGAAAGCCCATGCAAGAGCGAGCCTTCCTCTCCCAAATGCGCTGGCAAGGGTTCTGGCTGGATTTTCAGCAAAGATCTTCCCTCTGAAAATCTCGTGGAAGCAGAGTTGGGGTGGCGGAGAGACGTGGAGCCCTGGTGGTCTCGACTTCAGGACCAGCGCCTGGTGTGCCGCGCCCGTGGCTGCTCAGTGCTGCCAGCGAGAAATGCAGAAACCGTCATTCCTTACATGGCCAATAACACTTCATGTCCTTCCAAATCACGACTAAGGAGGACAGAGGGGAAAGAAGCAAGAACGCTTTTCCCTTTTCCAAGGCTCCAGGGGGCAGGGAGAGACACGGCCGAGGAAGGAGGAAGGGCCCTCCCTTCAAGCGTGCAGGACCCACACAAGAAGCCCCGGGAGTATGCCCAGAGCTGGCTGCACTGGCCTGCAGCTGAGATTCTGCCCAAGGCCCTCCCGTTCCCCAGGAGAAGGGAGTAACAGACGCCCTCTCCTGAGACGTGATGAAAGACATGAGTCAGAAGAAGTGGGAGGGAAATTGGCTTCAGGTTCGGGGCCCAGAATGCCAGCAACTGGATGGGGCCGAGGGAACAGGACGGGGTCCCTAAGGAAAAAAATAGCACCGTCTCCAGCTTCCTTCTTTCTGCCCACTTAGACAGCTCAGGAATATGCCAGATACAGAGTGGTTGGGTTCGGGGCCACTCTGAGAAACAAAGGGCCCTCTGCAGCTACGGATCAAGTGCTTCCTCTGTGCCAGGGACCATTCTGGACGCAGGGTTGACGGATGGGGGAGGAGGAGGTTGTATGGAGCTTACGAGGCAAGGGTGGTTTGGGTGTGGCCACACTGTCAGAGGCAGAGGAGCTCTTAGAGCCACTGGTTTGCAGATAAGCAAACCAAGACTCAGAGAGGGCACAGGGATTGTCTCAGCCACACAGCCCCCTGGTTGTCTGGCCAGACCTCCTTGTTGGGTCCTCAGGATCACGTGCAAGGGCCCATCAGAAACCAGCTCCCAGGTGGGGACACCAACCTCATAGCTGGTCACCACCCCTTTGTCACCCATGGGCCACACGATGGACCCATACATAGGTGGCCACTGTGACAATCTCATTACACCTATATTATTGTCCTGTTCCAGGTCAGAGTCCAGGATCTGTGATGTTGTTAAGCCCCTAATCCTAAGAAAATCAGAGACATCCAAGTGACTGTTCAAACACTTATCTGTGCTGGAAACTTTTCCAATCACATATCATGAGGCTTGTGAATCTTTTAGGTACATTCCAGTGGAAAGGAAAGGGACACGGCTGACTTAAATACTGTACCTTCTTCCCAAGGACCTTTAAAAATCCAAGCAGCACCTAAGGTAGCAGAAATCCAATCCCATTCAGTCGGCGTTGAATTGACTTGCTAATTTCACAAAAAGAATTCTTTTCTTCGTGACATTGGCCAGTTTCACTTTTTATGATTTTCTGCTTTCTATTTTATTTTGTGGAAATACAAAAAAAAAAAAAAAATAGCAAGTGGCCCCTGGCCCTGGATTCTCTAAGTGTGGTACATAGAGTCCCAGAACCACAATCACAGGGGGTTCTGGTTAAAAATGCACATTCCTGGGTTCTATCCCAGTTCACTAACTCAGAACCTCTAAGGGCAGGACCAGGGAATCTGCACTTTAACAAGCTCCCCCGTGCAATTATTACACACACTGCAGCTTGATAAAAACTGCCTTCTCTGTGCCCATAGGAAGGAAATCCTCTGGGAAAGACTATGCCTGAGAGATCGCTGTGCCCTCAAAGTTCATAATCATTTTCAAATGGATAGGAACAGACAGGAAAAACATAAAGACAACAGGACAGAGCAGGGAGTGTGGAGTTGACACTTCCCCTTTAGGAACAAGCATCAGACCTGGAAGCATATGTCTGTTGTCGCTTTCCCCTCCCAGACCGGGAACTCCTTGGTGACAAGAGCGTCAGACTTATTCAGGACTGGCCCCGAGCCTGGCACAGGGTACGTGTTCAATAAACGAGAGCTGAACAGATGAATCAGGCTTGTCCCCAGGAAGACACAAGGAAACACACAGAGATTTCCCAAACTCCGCCCCAATTCTGTATGTATCCCCTACATTTCAATGCGCAGATTTCCCTGTCGGCCGCGCACCAGTACCCCAGGCTGTAAAACTGCAGGCGAAACTCAAAGGAAGCTTGGATACTACCCCACTGGCTGCCAAGGATAAAGGGACCCCAGGGACCGTTTTTTTACCTTCTGGAAACCAGAAACAGTTTCCAAAAGTCGCAGCTCTAGGGAGCCCGGCTCACTCGAGGTGGTGGCACTGGCATCGCTCCGTCTCCAGGATACAAACGCTAAGCTGCTAAACAGACACCGGGGTCTCAGAGCAGGAGGAACCTGGAGCAAAATGCCGGAGCCTGCTGGGAACCGGCCTGTCACGCCCTTGCGGACAGCGTGTGTGAAATGACACGTGGGGTCTGCAGAGATCTGTTGCGCCCCAACATCTGCCCTTCCAAATTTCAGAATGCCTCAATGCCATCCTTGAAGATGCATTCCTCTGGTTTTTTTCCTGCTCTTTTAAATTGAAAATGCTCCTGGAATTGTTTGAACCCTGATTCACGCTAGGATATAAATTACTTCCCGCGTCGGTTTGCTAGAGCTGCTGTAACCATGTACCACGGACTGTGCAGCTTAAACAACGGTCATTTGTCATTTCAGTACTGAAGGGAGAAGTCCAAAATCAAGGTGTCCACAGAATCAAGGTTCCTTCTGAGGGCTATGGGGGAAGAGTCTGCACTTGGCCTCTCTCCTTGGCTTGTACATGCATCTTCTCCCTATATCTTGATGTCATCTTCCCTGCATGCATGTCCGTGTCCAGATTTCCTCTTTTTACAAGGACATGAGTCATATCGGAGTAGGGCCCACCCTAAGGCCCCACCTTAACGCGATTACCTCTGTAAAGAACCTTTCTCCAAATAAGGTCACAGCCAGAGAGAGGTACTAAGGGTTAGGACTCGGATGTATGAATTCAAGGGGGACACAACTCAACCCATGACACTCGCCCAGTCCCCTTCCTTCGAGAAAGAAGTAAGACAGAGAGAAGCTCGAGAGCAAAGGCTCCGAGTGTCACAAAAAGGCATGGCAGAAGGAGTCAGCGGCCCCGGGGGAGGCGCGGGGAGGGACACACACTTGCGACTGTGCAGGGCTGGGCTGTCCCTTACTGGTCCTCACGTGGCTGTTGCATTTGGAAGCACCACTATTTCCTTCTGCATCTCCCTCCTGTCTCAGGTGAGATGGGCAAGCTGGCCCTGTCCCACCTGCAGAAGGCAGCTTTGCAGGGCCGGGAAGTCTGCTCACTAACTCCATGAACACCTGCTGCCAGGTTAAACCCCCTCCAAAGCCCACTGTGCAATGCTGTCTTTGCTCTTGGGTTGCCTTGAAAATACTTTGTAGTCGTGATGAGGGGATACGTCCTGTCACCTTTGACACATTCTAAGTTCTTTCCGTGTCATTCTGACCTGGGATCTAATACCAGTTCTGTCACCACCTGTGTGGCCTGGAGCAAGTTACTTCACCTCTCTGGGCCTCAGTCTTTCCATCTGTCAGTGGCGATAAAGGTAACTCTCAGTGTTGTTGCGATGATTACAGAAGAGAGCGTGTATAACACATGTGCACACTTAATGAACAGTGGCTATCCACCGCTCAGCAGTGCAACACGCCTACTGTATCCTATGTGTGCAGCAGATAACAGATGCTCCCCAGCCCCAGCACCCTTGGTACTGTAGATACCCAAAAACGCTCGCCCAGTGAGCTGCATGTTAGCAGGGACTGACCCCAAGTCAGCTCCACACTGCTAATCCCTCCTCTTAGGAGCCAGGCACCCCCCACACACCCCAAACATTCTATTCTGGAAATACCAGCTCCTTGGGGTACTTTAAGGAAAAACCCTCTGAGAAAGGCCGGGAGGCGTAGCTGGGATGGGTGTAAGGATCGTGCCTCAGAGCTCGAAGGCCCCTGGCTGTCACCCTGAGAGTGCTGGGGCACGCTGGTTCCTGATTCCTGCTGCCACACACAGCTAATCCCTAGCTCCAGACAGCCAGGAAAGCCCAGTCCTCTGCCCCTGGTCTGTGGCTGCTGTTGAAACCCAGCCCCTAAGCTAAAGAGTTAACCTAACCTCATTGCAGAGGGATTTCTCCATAATCTGTACGCATGTCCCCGGGATCAGGACTGTGGGAGGTGGTGCTAGTCCGTGGCAGTTGCTCAGGCCCTTGGCCCACAGCCCACCAAGCTCCCAAAGCCCTCTTGTCCAAGTTGATTTCAAATTTAATTAAGAACAACTGCACAGAAGCCAAGGTCTCTGCAGGGCCATCGCCCCAGAGCGTGGAGAGGACAGGGCGGGCCAAGAAGATAAGAATCTTGCCATGAGCCAGAGAGTTGGGAGAGTCAACGTCCCCTTCACCTACGAAAACAAGCTGGACTTCGTAGGAGATGGGGCTGAGCCTGTGGGTGATGGGGAAGGGGTGATGAAAGGACCCTCGGAGCACTTTCAGCTGGAGCCGCATCCCTGCTGTCCCCACAAAGCAGACCCCCACTTGCCTTCCTCCTCCCTCCCTGCCTCCCCGGCCAAAAGGCCTGGCACCAGCCGTCCCCTCAAACTGGTGTGAGTTAATAACAGGTATCTTAGAAGGACATAGACACAAAGACAAAGAAAATACACAGGGCAGACAGAGAGAGAGAAGGCAGGCAGACCAGGTGGTCTGACCTGCAGCCCTGGCAGGGTAGAAGCGTGAAGAGGCGCTGGGGTCTTTGCTGACTAGCCAGATGGTTGCCTGATATTTCTAAAAATCATGGCCCACTGGCCCCAACATCAGAGCAGCTCCAAATTCTGGGATGCTTCTCAGTAATACAGATTCCTAGGCCTTCACTCAGACCTAGGAAAAGATTTTCTAAGGGGGCTGGAAAGTTAGCAATTTAAGATAATCTTCAGGTGATTTTGACCAGGGGTCCCTAACCTATGGTGGGTTGTAAATTATCCCACTATATATTACAATGTAACAGTAATAGAAATAAAGTGCACAATACATGCAATATGTTTGAATCATCCCCAAACCACGCCCCCCACTCCCCAGTCTGTGGAAAAATTGTCTTTCATGAAAACTGTCCCTGGTGCCAAAAAGGTTGTCGACCACTGATTTTGACCACATATTCTAAAGACTAGGACTGCCTAGAACAGGGATTGGTAAGCTATAGCCCAAGGGCCAGATCTGGCCCACAGCCTGATTTTATAAATAAAGTTTTACTGGAGCGCAGCTGCACCTGTTTATTGATCTAGTGTCTGTGGGTGCTTCTGCAATACGACAGTAGAACTGAGTAACTGTGACAGAGGTGGTGTGTCCCTTGAAACCTGGACCTTTACAGAAAATGTTTGCCAACCACTGATCTAGAACAGTGATTCTAAACCTCAGTGGTTTGTTAGAATCACCTGGGGAGTTTTTAAAATTGCTCATGTGGGCTTACCTCAGTAAGAATCAGGGTAGAGCTAGGCATAGGCTTGGATGGTTTTTGATGCTCCTAAGGTCTAGGAAAAGTTGGGGGAAACCCTGTGCCATTTACAGAGCTGGGAACAAGCTTGAATGTCCTGCTGCCTCTTCCTCTGATGGTAAACGATTCCAACAAATATTTGTGGCCGACCTTCTCTGGATAAGATGCTGGAGCCAAGAGGTGATTTCACCACACCTGTCTTCAGTTGCAATAAATGCAACTCAGAATGTTTTCCCTTAGATTCCAAAGTCCAGCTCTGTCCTTAGGGAGTCATTCTGCAGCTTGTGCCAGTGGTTTCCCAAGGCTGGCACACTGGCTGGCCTACAGACCGGTGGCATCAGAATCACTTCGAGGAGCCTCAAGAAATCCAGACCCAGGTCCCATCCCGGAACTACGGATCAAGTTCTCCTCGGCTGGGGCATGGGAGTGGGCTTTGCTAATGAGCTTCCAGGTGGTCATTAAAGCATCCGGACTTGGGCCACTGCTAGAGGGCTCTGAGGCTTGGCTGGAGAAAACCTTCTTTCAGCTGGGTTGAAGGCTTTTTCCAAAAGCCAGCCAGGCCAAAGGAGGAATTCTTCCTGCTTTTGATATGAATTTGCACAGTAGCTGATCCTAGCTCCATCTCGTGGCTCCCAATAAGGAGAGATCAAACCAGAATGCCATGATCACTGTCAAAGTTGGTGTGTGTGTGTATGTGTGCTTGTGTGTGAATCTGTGTACATGACTGTAAGCATGTGAATGTGTGTTTGAGTGTGTGTGTATGTAGGCAAGTGCATGTGCATGTATGAGTACATGGATGTGTACAGGAGTGAATGAACGTGTGTGAATGTGTATACCTGTGCATACATGCAAGTGTGTGCATGTGTGTTTGAGTGTGAGTGTCTGAGAGTATGCAAGTGAGTGTGTATGTGTGAGCATGTGAATGTGTATGTGTGTGAGTGTGAATGCATATGTAGGTAACTGTGGGTATGTGTATATGTGTGTGAGCATGCAGGTGTATGTAAGTCTGAGTATGAGCATGTGAACGTGCATGTGTGTTTGAGTGTGAGCATGGGAGTGCATGTGAGTGTATGAACATGCTAGTGTGTAGGGGTGCATGTGTGTGTGAATGTGTATATGCACGCTTAAGTGTGAATGGGTGTGCATGTGTGTTAAAATGTTAGTGTGGGTGTTGGTGTGTGTATGAGCATGTGTGTGCATGTCTGCATGTGTTTGAGTGTGTTATGAGTTTGTGCATGCATGTGATTGTGGTGCGAGTGTGTGTGAGCATGTGGGTGTGCAAGTGTGTGTGGAAACCACTGCAGGAGAGACAGTCCTATTCTGTGCTGAACTGCTCAGGGTCTGCAGGAGCTCAGCCAGGCAGGGCAGGGCTGGGAGAGGCCAGCGAGGTGACAAAAGCCCCACGGGGGAGGTGCTCACTTTCAGGGCCAGGTGCCTCTGGCAAGGCCAGCCCCAGTGCAGTGTGGGAATCCCCGCGCCACTTGCCTGCCCGCAGTTTAGGCAAGTGCTGTCACCTTCCTAAACCTTGGGTTCCTCATCCAACTTGGGATAATGACCACGCGGATGTGACAGAATTTTGGAAAGGGGAAAAAAAGGAAAACTAAGAGAATGCCGTTAGGTGCACAGTTCAGAGCCTAGCTGCTAGAAGTGCTCATATGTCTGTCCTTTCACCAAATATTTACCGAGAATTTGCTTGGGACAAGTTCCGTTCTAGGTCCTGGAAATAGAGCATTGAACAGAACCAAAACAGTCCCTCTCCTCATGGAATGAGCATGCTAACGGGGAGAGGGAGGGGGACAAAAATAAGCAACAAAGCAAGTATACGATGCCTTCAGATGGTGATAAAAGCTATAAAGAGCAATAAGCAGGACCACAGATGCCACACTAGCACCGAGACGTGACTGTCAGTCATTATTCACAAGAAGAGAAAGCCAGCGGCGACACCTCCTCCTGCGGATGGTTTGGCTCCGCTGCCCCAAGACTCCCTGACTTCCTGGGACTCAAGTATAGTTATTTGTGGTTAAAACTGAACATTCTACCATGAGAGCTATGTAAAGCAAAACAAAAACAAAACATAAAATAAAAACATATTTTAAAAACCCCACACTTTTGCCAGAGGTTTATTTCTGCTGCCTTGTCTGCTAAAAGTGAGTATTCACCCACACGCATGACAAGAAGGTGGAGCCCTCGGAGGCGGCAGAGGGACCCCATTTCCAGAGGCAGCAGCTGCCAGCCCTACAGGGACGGCTGGGACCCCGAGCCTGCCCAGGAGGAATGCCCCTCCAGAACCCAAACCCTCATTTTTAGGATGTAACTCTAGATGCATAAAAGAAACCATGACTGTGGCAATTTTAGCCAACCACGCTCCCAGGGGGAGTTTTGTAATGGAGGAAGAAGATTTTGAAATAACTCGTTCTTCCAGCCAGTGAGAAATAAATCTCAGTTTCTGGTTAGAGGCTGAGACTCACTGGCTCTTGGATTCACTCAGGAGAGAAGTCCACCGTCTCCCCCCAGCCCTGCACCATCCCCGCCCAGTGCCACCAGGGAAATGGCCATTCCCTAGCTCCACTCCCCCAGCTTTCAGACAGCCTTCAAGGCATCCAGAAATGAAATGCTTTGTGCTGACTGTGCTTTCCCAGCTATCATTTACGTTGTTTCGTGCAAACTCAGCCCTCATGCAAGTTTTATTCGTTTATTTCAGTTCCACTCATCCCCTTACTAACACGCACACATGCACGCACGTGTGTGCACATTAGCAGCCAGGATCTAATCAACGTCAGTAAGAGTCCTTGAAAAACTGCTGCATGTATGCAAAGTCAAAGTGTTGTTATCACTCCCCATCTAGATCAATGGGACATTTTCCTGCAAAGCCCCACAGACACACCCCGGGGCAGAGCATGGTGATAATACTCAGTGTGCCATTTGCATTTATTACTGCAGTCATGAAAGACAGCAAAAAAAAACAGGCCACAGGGATATGAGATTCTGCCACACAAACTGCAACCTGAAGACAGTCTGCATTCTTTTGTTGATGGCTGCCGCACCCCTCCTCAGTGCTCAGGGGCCATGAGAAAGACAGAGGAAGACAGACCAGGGATTGACTTGGATCCCAGCACTGAAGCAGAAGTGGCCACTCAACATATATTTCCTGAGCACCCGCTCTGTCCCCTAATTATACTAGATACCAAGAAATGCAAAAACAAGGAGGCCACACTCCCTTCCTCCTAGGTATGCAGAGTTCATAAGGGTAACAGATGAACACTATGTATTGTAAGATGACACTTAACATCCAACCTCCTTCCCCTGCCCATTAAGGCCTTATGTGATCTGATCCCTATCTACTTTTCCAAACACATGCTGTACTCCTTTTGCGTCATTTTCTCTACTCCGGCCACACTAGTCTTCTTGCTGTTACTCAAACATGCTAAGAATGTTCCTACTTCAGGGACTTGGCATTTTCTGTTCCCTCTGTCTGGAATGTTCTTCCTGCAGATCTGCCAGTGGTTCATTCCCTCACTTCACGCAGCCTCTGCTCCTCTCTGACCCTCCAGGGAGGCTCCCAGCCACTCTACCTGAGACGGACCTGTGGTTTCTCTCTCTGTCCTCTGGCCCTGTTTTATTTTTTCTCTACAGTACATATCACTGTTTGACGTGAAGGTCCAAATCTATTTATCTGCCTCCCTCCCCAGAAGTAAACGTCACGAGAGCACCAACTGTATTTCTTTGGTTCCCTGCTATATACATGCTTAAAGCCTAACATGATGGGTAAACAATAAATATTTGTTGAGTAAGTGAATAAATGAAAGCTATAATAAAATCAGAGTGTAGCATAATCTATCCAAACCACTCCCACGCTATGACATGAATAGCCCACTTGGAGCAGCCCCCTTTTCCTGGAAAGCTTCCTGCAAGCACAGCTCCAAGGATCAAATCTTACTTCCCTCATCCAACTTACTGTAAGATGTGTTTCTCTGGAAAAAGAGGTTCACACTAATGTATGGTGAAATCTCCAAAAACGGCTCCAAATCATATCAAAAGGCAAATGGTGATTTTCTAAAATATTGGCTACAGCATTTCAAAAGACTCACATATGAATGCCCTGCTGATAACGCAGAACAAATGAGGTGGTGGAAGCGGGACAGGAGCCAGAGCCTCATCTACCAGGGCCCCTTTGCTCCTCAAAAGCAGTCAGTAAGACACTAAGATAGTCATTAAAACTGACACAGAGAGAGAGAGAGACAGAGACAGAGAAGACGGGTGGTGTGAAGGTGTCCGAGGAAAAACGGAGCAGGGTGAGGGCTGGAGGGCTGCAATCTCAGCCACAGTGGTCGTGAGTCCCCTTGGCAGGGGAGCATTCAAGCCCACCCAGCATGAAGGGCCCACCACAGGGCCTCTGGGAGAAGAGCATCCAGGCAACAGGAACAGTAAATGCAAACGGTGGCAGCAGATGCCCAGGCAGGTGACAGCAGGTGGCTGGGGCCCAGCTGGTGAGAAGTGTGGGAGAGAATGAGGAGGTGGTGAGGGGCAGACCTCAGTGACTGGGGAAAGAGGGGACCACGTTCCTACGAGGCGGAAGCGGCAGGGTCACAGCATCTGCCCAGTAACATCTGAAAGGAGCCACTCAGGCAAATCAGAAACACAGCGTTATCCCTCTCTGCTGAGAACCACCTGCAGCGGCTCCCAGCTTCCACGAATCCAGCAGAGACAATTCAGACGGACCACCCCACAGTGACTCTGCCCTGGTCTTCAACTCTTCTATTTATTTTTATTTTAATCTCCAGATTAACTGCAAAGAGACCAAGGTGTTGCAGAGGTGCCACCACCTCCCACCCTATCCCCCATCCCCGCTCCAGGGGTGATTTGCATGAGATAACAGCCCTAAGGAATTCATTGCAACAGCACAGAAACCACAGGATGTCATAGCAAGGGCATCCAAAGCAGGAAATGGTTAGGGTTGGAGGTAAGGTACCGAGGCAAAAAGGGAGTGGAATTAATCAGGGTGCAGACGCTACCTAACCAAATGTGATTTTCCACGTTCCTGCCGAGGAACACCCAATGCAAAACTATTTGCATGTTGCCGCCTCACGTGTCATCCACGCAAGACTGCAAGGAGGCACAAAGTCCTTCAAAGGTAAGAATATTTGAGGAATCTGCCTCTTGCCACAAGCAAGATTTCCCTTGAGTGAGGATCCAGGGTGGCAATAAAACAGCTCAGCACAGTTCTGGTTTCTCTGCACGAGGTCACTCTCCAGGACTGGATTTCCTTTCCATGGCTCTGCTCAGGGGCTTGTGCTCGGCCATGGAGGAGCCAGACTCCAGGCTGTGACGTGTCTTCCTCACCACTGGACACGCTATCAGAGTGTGTCTCAGAATGGCAGGAAGAGGAATCAGGTTGGCTGGGCAGGGCAGAGACTTCTGACAGGAGGTTCCCATTCACCCTTCTACCCCAGAAGGGTGTTTTTTTTCCCCCCACCTTCCAAAATAAAAAAATTACAGAGAATGTTTAGAGTCCTAAAAGACAGGAGCTAGAGCCTGGGATGGCCAATCACAGGGCCTGGGGTTCCCTCTGACAGCCAGGTGGGTGATTTGGTTTGCTTTTCTCACCGTGGGGGCTGAATTGTGTTCCCCACCACCACCCCTGCTTCCTCCTCTAAAAAAGATATATAGACGTCCCCCAGTAACTCGGAATGTGACTTTTTTTTTTTTATAGGGCCTTTAGAGAGGTAACCAAGTTAAAATTCAGTCATTAGGTCATTGCGTCTGCTGGATGCGTGGTCCTTATAAGAAAGGGAATGTGGACCCTGACAGACACGCAGAGGGAAGACGATGCGCCACAGGGAGAAAGCCGCCCACGAGCCTGAGTCGTGCAGGAACTAGGAAGGCGGCGTGGGACAGACTCTCCGCACCGCCCTCGGGAGGAGCCAGCCCTGCTGACATCTTGATTTCAGACTTCCGGCCTCCAGAACTGTGAGCTGGCAAATTTCTGTTTAAGCCCCCAGGAAATGAACACCCTCACCCGCAGCCGCTTATACTGAAGGCAGGCGGCTTCCTCCTCGTCCCCTCCCCATGCCCTGCACGGGGTGTTCGCAGGGGTGGAGATGCGAACAACTTCCACACAGTTTTGAAAGGTGCTGGGCTGCTCCGCACATGCTCGGCAGTGAGTGCTGTGAGTGCGGCTTCCTCCCGGATTCTCCCTGCTCGCTTCGTGTTAGGCATAGACAGAGACGTTACGTGGACTATCCCATGTTACCCTCGGGGTCACAGTGAGTGTCACTGTCTTCCCCATTTTATAGGTGGGAATACAAAGGTATTGGTTATCACGCGATATTCGTGGAAGATGCCTGGAAACTCTGGTACATCTTGACCAAAGAGGACATGCAAGTGAGTCCTCCTGGGAAGGCACTGCTCACAGATAGGGAGGACCACAGAGCGGGACGTTCTCCTGATCCGTACGAGGAAACACGTCCTGGAGGAGAAAGAGGCAGGCCGGAGTTCTAAGCCTGGCTCTGCCCGCCACTGACCCCAGGCATCGTGACCTCCAAAATCTCCCTGCACGTTCCAAATACCTTTTGGTGGGGGCTGCCCTGTCCCGCTGAGAACCACTGAGTCAATCGCTCTGAGTCATGTTAACTCACCTGGAGAATGAGAAGGAGGCTATCCTTCTCCCCAGTTCATGAGGGACTCGAGGTTTTGGGTGTACAGAGAATGGGTTTTCTCGACCTCAGCGCTGTTGACACTGCGGCCTGGATGGTTCTTTACCAAGAAAGTCTGTCCTGTACATTGTAGGATGTTTAGCAGCACCCCCAGCCTCCACCCACTAGATGCCAGGACACCCCTTCCAAGTCGTGACCGGCAAAAACACCTCCAGACATTGCCATATGACCCCAGTTGAGAGCCTTGGATAATAGAATACGCAGCGCAGCGTGAGGTTCGCTGCAGGGGCTGAAGCAATTATACAACGCGGATTACGAGCACACCCAGCTTCTTCTTTACTCAGTAACAACAACCAGCGCAATGCAGACGAGTGACAGCGGACCCCTGACTCTGCGCAGCGTTAGGTGGGGCAGGCCCAGGCTCTCCCGTTGGTTCCAAGGACGGAGGGTATTTACAATATTGCCATCATCGTCCTCTTGCCAATTTCAGGAGTCCCTTGAATCCCTGGCCTTACCTTTGACCCCTTCCTCTCCATCAACTCTCTGGTCTTCCTGCCACCAATCCCACCGTTAATGCCTCCACATGTTCTGTGCTCTCCACTCGCACTGCCAACCCCAGAGTGAAGCACCTTCCTCTTTCACCCAGGGACTCCGGCAGTTTCTAGAGAAAGCTCTCGGCCCTGGGCTTCCCATTTTCCTCCTTCAATCCTTCCACCTGTCAGGGCTGTGCCCCCCAAGATGCCACTCTCATGTTCTGTATCCCAAGACCAAGAACTCTCGGCGCCTTTCAAGCCCCCCTGCCCCAGCCCACCCCGTCCCGTCCACATGGGCTGCCTGACCGCCCCTTCTCCCCGCAGGTGCCCCACCGCCTCCCTCCTCTCCCCTCCCTGCTGCCCTCCTGCGGAGCAGCGTTCCCACCTCCTTTCTGTCCCTCCAGCCCAGCGCAAGCTCAGCCTCCCGCAAAGCCTTGTTTGACTTCTCCCTTCCCTGAAGTTCCATTTCAGTAAGGGTCATTTCCACGCAGCAAAACGCTTATTGATTGTTTACATCCAGTATTGTCGGCCCCCCGCCACCGCCTCCCCGCATCCTTAGGTAAATGACGTTTTCATTTCCAGAGTCCTAAGCTCAACCTGGCTTACTGTCTCCCTCCTTCTGGTTTTTGCTTAAATATCACCTTCTTAGTGCCACCTTCTCTGACCACCCTATTTAAAATTGTGACCCTTCGCCACTCCCAAGTCCCTCCATCCCCCTCACCTGCGGGGACCCTATGGCGCCTGAACAAGTTCCTGCTTTCGTGGAGTCGCAGGAGCTGCCGTGCTTGCCCCTACATAAAATGTATCATGTTCACTTTATTACTTGTCTCATTCACAGACGGTTCAATATCGAATCTGTTCTCAGTGTTTTATTAGGATTCCTTATCGACGTCCTTGGTCTTGACTTTAATCTCTACGGGCCAGAACCTTCTCTGTTGTGTTTTCCTAAAATGAACTTTTAATTTCAGCACAGTTTTAGATTCACAGAAAAATTCTGCAGTTGGTACAGAGAGTTCCCATAAACCCCACAGCCAGTTTCCCCTTTTGTTAACATTGTACATTAATATGGTACATTTGCTACGATTCACTAACGAATCTTGATACATTATTATTAAATCAAGTCCACACATTATTCAGATTCCCTTAGTTTTTCCCTGAGTGTCCTTTTCCCGTCCCAGGACCCCACCTAGGATAGCACATTGCATTCAGCTGTCAGGTCTACTTAGGCCCTTATGGGCTGTGACAGTTTTCAGACTTTCCTTGTTTTTCGTGACCTTGACAGTGTTCGGGAATATCGGTCAAGTATTTTGTAGAATGTCCTCCAATTGGGATGTGTCTGATGTTTTTCTCATTAGATTGGGGTTAGGAGTTTCAGGAAAGAGGACCACAGAGGTAAAGTGCATTCCCATGGTACCGTGTCAAGGGTACTTGCTCGCAACATGACATCACTGCTGGTGCTGACCTTGGTCACCTGGCTGAGGTGGGATTTCTCAGGTTTCTCCACTGCAAAATTACTTGCTTCCTCCCCTTTCCGTACTGTACTCTTTGGAAGGAAGTCATTGGTCCCATCTCCTTAAGGGCAGAGTGTCTACATAAATTATAAATTATTTGGAATTCTTCTGCACAGGAGAGTTGTCTATGACCTCCCATTTGTTTATTTACTTATTCAATCATTTGTTTGTGTCAGTCTGGAGTCATGGATATTTATTTTATACTTTGGTTATAACCCAGTACTGCTTTATTTTGTTGTTCAAATGGTTCCAGCTTTGGACCCTGGGAGTCTTTTCAGGGGGTTCCTGTGTTCCTCTGACATACCCCATCATTGTGCGTGTGCATATGTGGGGGTTTTTTTTGTATTGTTTTATTAATATTTGTTTGTTTATTGAGCATTTCCTTACTTTCTGGCTCTACAGATTCCCCAGGCTCATCTGGGATATTTCCTGACCCAGCCCTAGAATTAGCCATTTCTTCAGGAGGTCTAGTTCTTTTTACCACAGAATAGTTCTAGAAAACAAGATCTGGGTCCTAGGTGTGCTCATTGCTATGGGGGTGTTGTTAATTCTAAGCCCTTTCAGCTGACAAAGCAAAGAAACACACGTGTCTATACAACCCATGTTTACACACACACATTTATAAATGCTTCTCTATGTAACCATCTCCATCTCTATTAAGCTAAACACGAGTGTATGCTGATATTTCCAACTTTAATCCACTACCACACGGATCACCCTAGCCTCCCTCCACTGCTCAGCTACAAAGCCCCACTCCGACAGCGAGAAAACGGCTCCCGCCAACCGCTGTTCGCTTCCCAGACTGTTCGATTTCAGTGTACACGTGTAGCAGCGTCAGAGTTGTCAGCCCACGCCCCCACGGAAAACAACTTTATGAACTACAGTACAGTGCTTTTGCGCAGTTCCTCTGCCTTGAGTCTTACAGACCTCACTCATTTCAGTTACTTAGACCAGCACCTTTCCTCCCGACCTGTTCGGTTCGCTTGTTTCATACATTTATAATACAGTTAGGTTCTTTTGTCACATTCTGTGTTCCATCCTGTGATCCTCCAACCTTCTTAACAATTTTGTTAAATGCATACATTAAGGTTCTCTCTTTGCGCTGTTAAAGTTCTGTGGGTTTGGACGAATGCACAGTGTCCTGGATACACCATTACAGAATCAAACAGAATCGTTCCATTGCCCTACAAAGGCCCCTGTGCTCCACCTATTCCAATTCCTTCCCTCCAGAAGCTCTGGCAACCACAGATATTTTGCTGTCTATATTTCTGGCTTTTCCAGAATGTCATATAAATAGAAACAAACTGTACATACCTTTCCAGAGTAGCTCCTTCCACTTAGCAAAACGCATTTAAGATTTATCCATGTTTTTCCATGGCTCGATAGCTCATTCCTTCACGTTGCTGAATAGTATTCCAATGCATGTAGGCATCAAAGTTTCTTGATTCATTTACCTATTGAAAGACATCATGGTTGCTTCCAGTTTGGGGTAATTATGAATAAAGCTGCTACAAACATTCATATGTAGAGTTTTCTGTGGGCTAAAGTGTTCACATCAGTAAGGTAAATACCCAGGAGTGTGATTGCTGGATTGTATAGTAAGACTGTGACTAGTTTCGTAAGACTGTGTTTAGCAATGCGCAATACTGAGACATCTGTGGGCAAACAACTGACATAGTTCTTCATTTATCAAGGACCTAACAGTCAACTGCTCATAAGCTCAGTTCTGGTGAGAGTAGCCTTTAACTGTGGGTAAAGGAAGGGAAGTCCCTGGCATATCTCATTTCGCTGCAGGAAAGAGCAGCCAGGTTGCCCGAACACTGAACTGTGGGTCATACACATGCGTTCTGCACCTAAATGCCTTTCATTCAGCCATGCCTTGTGGTTTCTGAGATAATACATATTAGAGGAATAATAATTACTATTAATCACTAAGTCATTACTTAATGTTGAATGTGCAGCCCAACTAAAAACCACATTTTCTCTACTTGATCTGTTTTTATGCATTTCCACTCTTAGGCAGCCATTTTTACAAATCCAAACAATCTGGCTGCCACACTTAGAGAGGGGAAAAGCCCACTTTTCCAGAAAAAAAAAAAAAAACTGCTAATGAGGCTGTGCAAATGTAGAGGATGTTAGACCTTTCCAGAAGGATCTGGCTCCACTCCTATCCATGGGAGAACTACCCTCCTGTCCCTCTTCTTTCCAATATGTGTTGGACCAAAGGGGACTCGGGTTGTGTCTACATTCTCCTGCCAACCTCTTCAGATTTAGTCCAGGGCAGTGGGCTTGAGACTCAGCATGTGTTAGAATCACCTAGAGGGCTTGTTAAAACCCAGACTCCTGGGCCCCACCCTCAAAGTGTCTTACTGAGTAGTCTGGGGTAGTCTCCAAGAATCTGCATTTCCAACAAGTTCCCCAGTGATGCAGATACTGCTGGTCCTGGCCCACTCTTGGAGAACCACCTACCTGGAGCACTACCCTTCATGCGACCAAACCTGTGGCCATCTCTAGGTCTCACCTCTACTCCTCATTTAGGAGACAAAGCTGAGTGGAAGAGGTGGAAGAGCTTGAGAAGGTTGAGCTGAGGGTTGGGGAAGGAGGCCAAAGAGTCTAGACACTGACACTGGGCACACAGGTTGTCCGCCACTCTGGAAATGGCTCACTAGTGTGGAAACACAGGATTTTTGGAAATGAAATGGTTTGTGGCCAACTCCCTTCATTGTAAGACTAAAGGACATGAACCCAGAGGGTAGAAGCAACTCTCCCCAGTCCACACAGCAAGCCAAGGTAGGTCCCCAGTGACCTAAACCTTTTGACACTTCCCACAATAGCAGAGCTACCCTTCCTTGTTCAAGGCAGCACAAGTACCTTGTGAGCTCAGAGGCCAGGAGGACAGAATCAAACCTATTACTGGAATGACAATATTTGAATTGTCATCTCAAAGGGAAATGAACAAAGAATAGCTACTCCCTCCAACCACTTCCTGCTGAACACACACACACACACACACACACACGTCCAGGGGATCACAAGGGCCAGCACTCCAGAGACAGGGAGGAGGAGATGTGCAATTGAGGAGGAAAGCCCATTGTTTTTGCAGCAACACTGGTCAGAGCAATAATTCATTTCTGACCACACAGAATAAACAGCTCCGAGCATCTAGAAGATGAGACTGTGGAAATTCTCAGCTGAAAATCCAAGAGGGCAGGAAAACCAGAGTTAATACCCTCAGTTCCTCCCCTAAAATACAAGAATCCCAGCCAGCCCCATCTCACCCTCATAACCCTGGAAACAGGTGAGCAATTCATCTGTTTAAGATGAATAAATGCGCAACATGAGGTAGAGAATCCAGGTCCCAGCACCACCCAAAAGAAGGGGTGTGAGGCCAACACAGGAAGGGGGATGGGAGAGAAGAGGCTTTGTCTGCTTTTCCTGAGATTTTAAATATTATTAGATTATTATTATTATTATTTTTTGGAATTTCTAATAAGCAGGTTGAAGTTTAAGTTACAAGATCCCTGACAGAGTCAGAACCCAAGAGGCACAGGAGCCCGCAGACAACAATCGCGGGCCAGATGGGTTTCAGGTCGGTTCTTTGCAGAGACAAAGCTCCTATTGAGCGGTGGAGAGGAGGTCTGGGCAAAAGAGGGAGAGCTGCGGAGGGTTTTCATTACCCCGGTCCCATCCCCACACAGAGAGGAAGATGTAGAAGGAAGAAAGAAAGGCCCGACCTGGCGATGCACCGCTGAGGGTGACAGCCTGGAATGAAGCACACACCTGATACCTGTGCCTCCTCCAGAGCAGGGTGCGGACATGAGACAAAGACGAGGAGAGAAGGAAGGAAGCCTGGGGCCATAACCCTGCACGCTCGTGCATCCAGCAAAAATAAAAAAGCAGTAACACCAGGGAAGAGCATGGGTTCTTGGTAGGTGGTCCAGGGCCAGAAAGGTGATCTAATAGTCTTCTGTTTTTTTTTTTTTCTTGAGATGCCTTATAAACATTAGATTAAGTATCTTAACAGTCCAGAGAACCAGCAGCACCTCCCAACAGGAGGTGAAGCACAGAAGGCAGAGAGGCAATCACTCCCCCTCTGTCTGCAGGCCAGCAAGGGACAGCGTGGGTGTCTGGGCATTGCTGCAACCTTGATCTTGCTCCTTCCTCTCCCTGTCCCTCCATCATTTCTTTCATTGTCATTATTATCACCACAGTCAAATGCCCTCTCCGAGGCCAGCAAAGCTCCATCTGGATTTAAATCACTGGAATGTCCTTCCTGGCAGGTTCTTCTTGTCTGCTAAGCCCTGCATCTTTCCTACCGCTGCGCTGGCACGAGGGATGGCCCCTCCACTCAGATATGGCCAAATAGTGTCTGAGAGGTGAAGGCAGTGGCTCTCGGACTGGGCTGCAAAAAGTTTTTGCTTTTATTTTGGATACCCAGCCTCCACCAGAGATTCTGATATCCTTGGCCTGTATTTTTAAAGTGCACCCCAGGTGATCCTTACATGCCAGCAGAATTGAGACCCATCATGTTAAATAATTACCCAAGGAGTGGCTCTCGAACACCTGGAATTGCTCGGCCCATCTGCAGAGGGTCTGATTCAGTGAGTCTAAAGGCAGGTCAGAGAATCTGCCTTTTTAACAAGCTCCCAGGTGATGCAGATGCAGCAGGTGTGGGGACCACACTGTGAGAACCACTGGACCCTAAGAACACGGGTTGTAACTGGTGAATAAGAGGTAACTTGGGCCTCTCTGCCTCGGAGCCTGCACCCCAAGCATGTTTGGGTTTCCCTTTAGAATGGCCTATTGGGTCAGGAGGAAGGTCTCCGGGCACCATGACTGCTGTGCGTGGCCATAGAGCCTTTTTCCTGAGAGATGTATCCGCTAGGATGAGAGAAAATATCCCAGGGCAGCGCTGCTCATTGTGTGCAGCACCTGGGAGCTCACTGGATCTGGAGGCTCGAAAGCCACACACCAGCAAGGGTCAGACTCTGCACCTTTACAGGATTGCTGGGGGTCTTATGCAGGTCAACATCTGAGCAGCACCCTGCTAAGAGGACAGATGGGTAAGGTGTGTGCCGCCCAGCCCCCCTGCTGGCTCAACTAGGTGCACCCAACCCATGGCAAATACTGGCAGGGTCAAGAAGGGTGTTCAAAAGAGGGCACCTGGGCATGACGATGACAACGACGAAGAGGAAAGAAATGAGAGAGAAAGGAGAGAAACAAGATCCAGGTGCCAGTGCCCCAGAGAGTTCAGCCTAGAGACTGCAATGGATGATGTCCACAGTGTGTTTAGCCCTGGCACCGGCACTCGGCCCAGAGGCAGGGGAAGGAGGGGAAGGCAGTGGGCTGGGCTCTGAGAACCCCTCAAACACACTGTCCTCTAATCCCCAGCAGGTTCCCATCAGAGACCTCCACGCCTGGTTTCCAAGGAGAAGTCAAGACGGGAAAGGTCAGGAAACTCGATGGGGTCCCGCAGTGAAATGTGACGGATAGGCTCATGGAAGATTATTATGGGGGCACCAGAATTTGTGAGTTTCAGAGGATTCCCAAATTCTGGACAGCCCTTTGCTCCGCAGAGGGACAGAGCCACTCTGAAATGGATGTGGGAGACAGAGCTTTGGGGTTTCGAATAAGGGCTCTGGACTCCAGTTGCCTAAATGTAAACCCAGAATTGACTATTTGCAAGCTTTGGAATCCCCTCTATAAATTCTCTCTGCCTCCATGTCCTTGAATAAAAAAGATGGAGATGATAATGATACCCACCTCACAGAAATGTTGCAAGGATTAAATCAGATAAAACATTCTAAGTACAGCTCCTGGTCTATAATCAATACCCGGGGTTCTTGGAAGAAGCATCATCCCCTAGTCTTGGTCCAGTGAAGCAATCTCTCTAATTGCTGTTCTGGAAAGGAGCATCCTATAATTCTACAGTGGGACAATGTGCAGAAGTGGAATGCTATGGGAAATATGGATATGAAATGGGAAGGTGAAGGGTGGATGAAGGCCAGTTATTTATGTGATTGCAGGATGTTTGCAGAGAGACACTCAAAATGCACACAAACTGGCATTTCCCCACAACTGGTCAGCCTGGGAATGCCAACGACATCAGACCCTGCTGGCCATGCCTGCCTGCAAAGTCAGAAGCAAATGACCATCCCCACCCTCTGAAATACCCCCCCCAACCCCCCACAGTCCTACACTTTTATACCAGAGACCCTGAGCCCTCAGGACAGGAAATAGTTCCCATCCCATCTCCTGCCCATAAATAATACCCTGCACAGAGCACTCAGTTGAGTTACATTATCTTGATTTGCAGTTACCTTAAGTGCAAAGGACAGGCTCGGAGGAGGGAGAAGCAAGAGCTGAAAAGTCTGCAAACTTCTGGGCTCAAAGGTTTACAACGGGAAGATCTGTTTTTAAAATACTGCCCCGTTCAAGGAGGGCACGGTGGTGATACGCAGAGGTGCCTTGGTGTGTCCCAGGTCTTCATTCCTGGAGTTCGGAAGATGCCACAGTGGAGCTTCCCTTCCTGCTCACCCGCTGCCCTTTCCCGAGCGCTCCAGCTTCACTACGTTTCAGGCACTCGCAGGCATTCGGAATTAACTGTCCCGCCCTTTTAGTCACAAAACCTGATGAAGTAGGTGCCACTATCATTCCCATTTGCAGGTGAGACAGCTGAGTCTTCGGGAGTTGAACCTACTTGCTCAATACCCGTAGCGAGCCGCAGACAACCAGGGGGAGCGCGCCGGGCCGCAGAGCCTGGGTTTTAGCCGCTAGGCCAGCCGCCACCCAGGGCTCCGAGGTGGGGACTAACCAGGCCCGTGGTGGGCATCTGGGCTCCCACGCTCACTTCTTCTGATACCCGCGCCCCATTTTCCTCTGGAAAACGCCCCGCCAGTGTCAGTCTTGCAGTGGAGGACACGTGACCCACGTCTGGCCAGTCAGAGCAGCACATGCCCCAGGCTGCAGGGATTGGTTCACGGATGGGCACGTGATTGGAGACGGGACTCGTTCTGCCGGACACGGGGCTGTGAGAATTAAACCAATGCGGGGAAGAGCCAAACCCAGAGATGGTGCGTCAGGCAGGCACGGGAATCTCAAGAGCTTAACACAAGAGGGGTGTATTCCTCCCTCACATGCAGTCCAACACGGGCAGATGACTCTCCGGGGCAGCTACCTTCCATCCCATAACTCGGAGGTCCAGGTGCCTTCCATCTTGCAATGGAGCCATCTCCACGCGTGCCTTTCCGGTTCCGGGACGCAGGGTAGAGAGAGGCAACCCATGCGACTTCCTGTCTCATTTTAGCCGATGAAGTTGTCACGTGACTCAGCTGAACCCAACGGGTCTGGGAAACAAGAGTCTTCCAGTGTGTTGGGAAAGGGAAGAACGACCACTCGAGAATAAACACTAAAGGGCTCCACCACAGAGGGAGGGAAGGGAAGTAGATTAAATGACTTGACGTGATTTAAATCTCTGGATCAAGCGGAGCCTGGAGGAGTTGCGGTCATTCTTAAACGAGCCAATAGATTTCTTTTTTTAAATCCAATTTAAGGTGGGCTTTTTTTCTCATTCGCAATTAAACAAATCCCAGTTGACAGGAACATACATACTCCTCACTCCCTGGCTTCAGCTTTGCCCTCCCCCTGGTCTAAATACCACCCGTGTGGGCTTCTCAGTAAGGAGAGCCGCACGCACGTAAGCTTAGATGTTCTAGGTTTTTCTAGGGCCTGTTTTGCAGCCATTGTGAAGGCTAAATGGCACATGGGAGAGAAGTCACTTAGGAGGAAAAAAAAAATAGCCCAGACTGAAAATAGCCCTTGGTCTTGCAAATAAACCTGAGTTCACCTGAAGGTAGGACAGGACTTCTCTGGGAAACCATAAATTTAGCTCCCTGAGCTCCTTGGGAGAAACTTGCCACATGTCCTTGGACTGGAGGTAGGAATGAGAAGAGTCAGCCTGACGTCCTGGGGGCTTTGCTTGATGACTCTGGTTAGAGAGTGGAGACCCCTGGGTGATGGTTTCATCTTTGCCATTGACCAACTGGTTAGTATTGAGTGAGTTGTGTATCCTCTCTGGGCCTTGGTCTCCTCATCTGTAAAATGAGTATGTTTAAAGTAGCCAGTGTCCAACATCCCTGTCTCCCTTATACCCCAGATTTCTGTAAGACGTCACCTCTGCCCTCAGGTGTTCAGAATGTGGCTAGCTGTTGTCCTAATAGCCTAGCAGGAGCAGATGTGCTCGTCAAAACCCCACCCCCCACAATTCCCTGTGCAGAGTAGCTGTGCTCAGTGTGTACTAGCCGGGTGCCCACGGCCAGAATTACATTTAAAGGGCACTGGACTGGGAGCCAGGAGACCTGAGTTCACACACCACTTGTTGCATTGCCTTTGATAAGTCACTTAAATCTCTCCATCTCTAATGTTGGGGTGGTGATCCGTGCCTCCTTCACAGAGTTGTGAAGATCAAGTAACCTACAGGCAGCTTTGGATTCAGAGTCACACTACATGTTTTGAGCTACTGCTCTGACATCTTCTAGCTGTGTGTTGCAATCTCTCCACACTTAGCGTCTTTAAGTAAAAAAATCCCAACATTAACTTTATTGAGAGCATTCTCTGTGCTTCTCCACAACCTCACAAGTTAGGTACTATTATCAGCTCCATTTTATAATTGTTATGGTTGCCCTTTAACCTCTCTAAGCTGCAGGGTCACGGAGCAGGTGGCAGACCCAGATTCCAGCCCAGAGCCATCTCACCCTGGTCTCTGCTTCAAACCACTGTCCAGTGTGGCCTCCCTGATGTGGAGACAGAGGAGCCTAAAGTGCTGCACAGATGTCCTACTGAGTTTTGTATCATGCTTCATGCCTAGAAAGATGATTGAAATGTAATGTGGTCTCGGAACCCTTGTACTGAGTAAGTAGATGGATTAATGGGTGTTTCGATGGATGATGAAATAGATAAATAATAAATGAAACACAGTGTGGAGCTATACAGGTGCCCCAATGCCCTATATGTTGACCCAGGTACCATGACAGGCATTCCATGGAGTACGAAGGATGTCATGAGCAGATGTGCTTGGGTTTGAGATGAGAAAGCAGCCTAGACCACCACACATCAGAAAGACTGGGGTCCTTCCTCTTTTCCTGCACGAGTGGCCCAGCAGGCCCAGACACATGCCCATAGCAGGAATGTCATCTCATTAGAGATCTCATGCTAAATAGTATGAAGGCCTGTCCTGGGGCTCAGGATAAAAGGCTGGGCATGAAGCTTGCAGGACTGCAGCGAAAAGGACTGTCCACCCATCACTCTGTCCCCCGGACCCCATACCAGAGCAAAGGGAGCTCTTCAGCCATCCCAGAAGGTGCCAGCAGCCAAAGCAATGTCTTTCTTCTTGTTTCCCTCCTTCTGCAAGCTCCTGCGGCCCAGGAATATTTATTCTATCCAAGTTTGAACCTACCATGTGCCAGACGCTGCTCAATGTGCTTGGGATAGCAATGAATAAAAACGACCAAAAATCCCTGCCCAGGTTCAGCTTGTGTTTGATCACAGAGTGAACCCTGCCCAACCACCGCCAGAATTGCACCAGGGGGAGTCCCCTGCATTGGCCATCTGCTTGTCTTGCCCTGAGCAAAGGGTCCAGAGCCATGTGTAGATGCTGGGATGGATGGATCCTAGTACTAACTCGCAGCTAAAGAGAAGACCTTCAATGTTAAAGAACAGCTGGTGTGGTACTTCCCTCTAAAAGAAAGGCAAAGGTCTTGGACTCAGTGGTTCCTTGCAAACCTGCTAAGCCATTTGGGTGGCAGGCATGAAGCGTCAGGAGTGATGTGCACACGCAAAGATGTAGGGAGGTTAGGAGCTGCCAGTTTGAATGAATTTGCTCTGCCATAAGGCTGGGCACTGGTTAAGTCCACAGCCTCTTGCTAGGTGCTGAGACAGCTACAGAAGAAACAAGAGGCAGTTTCCACCCTCCATAAACTTCCAAATAAGCTGACAGTTGGGCAGGCTGGAGAGAGTGGAGAGCTGTTTGGGGGAATAGAGGGACAGGGTAGGCAGAGGGGAAAACCAGGACAAGGCTGAAGGCGATGCCAAGAGCATGCACGGCCCAGGTCTAGCTGCAGGGAGCTTATACTCATTCATTCACTCATTCACTCAGTCAGTCAGTCATGCAACAAATATTTGTTTCATGCCTCTTCTGCCCCATTCTGCTAAGCTCTGCAGATAATATGGTGAGCACATTCACGTATCTTCTGTTCCCATTAAGCCAACAGCTCTAGTGGGAGAGTCAGGCATTCATTAAATAGTCACGTCATTTCTATGAAGAAAAAACCCAAGAGCTATCAAGAGAACCATGTGTATTTGTTCACATGTATGTATGGGCACAGACATGCATGCACACACTGTGGTGGTGAGAGGCTGCTGGTAAGGGGACAAGTCCTGCAGAGGAAACAACCTGTGCAAAATTCCCTGCAACAGACAGGGGTCTGGTCCACTTGAGGAACGGGAAGTAGAGGGGCTAGTGAGAAGGAAGTGGAGGTGAGAGCAGGAATGAGCAAAGCCCAGGCAGACGGCGCAGGTCAAGCTGAAGGTTTTGCGCTTATCCTCGGGAAGGGACAGCCGCTGGAAGGTTTACACAGCAGACAACTGTGCTGTGATCTGTGCTAGAGAGACAACATCGTGCAGAGGGGTTGGGGGAGATGAGTTTACGCTTCCTTCGTTTGGTTTATGAAGAATTTGCAAAACCTTTAAGCCAGAAAAGTTCATTTAATCCATTCTCTCGGAGGCAAGTATAGCACAACAGTTCTGAAACCAGAATTTTAAGGACGAGGATTTCAATCCTACTTGGGATAATTAATAATAAATTATGTCTAAGCCCCACACTTCTCACAAGGCGTTTGTGAGCATCTAAATGCAAACATATGTAAACCCAAGCAGTGTTTCTAGCACTTATAAGCACCCAACAATTTGCAGCGATTTTTCTTGGGTCTCCTTGCACCTGGGGTGAGGATGCCCTGAGCAGCGCCACGGTCTTCATTAGAGTTTGACCACTCATCAGATCACCCTCCCTGGAAGGACCTTCGGCCCGTTGCTTTCTTACTGAAGTTTAAACGTTTCCAGTTTCTTTTTGAGAACAGCTGGTCCCAATCTACTAAATAACCCCTTTGCACACTTGAAGACCATTATTAAGATTCCCTTTGGCCATAAACATATGAAGAAGTGTTTAACATATGAAAAAAAAAAAAAAAGCTTAACCTCACCAGTAATCAAAGAAATTCAAATCAAAACAACAAAATGCAATTTTTGCCTATCAATTTGGTAACTTTTTAAAATGATAGTGCTCTGTGCTGCTGAGAGTAGGGTAAGGTGGCAATTTCGTACATTGCTGGTGGGAACATAAATTGGTACAATCTTTCTGGAAAGCAATTTGGCAATATGTTATCAAGACCCTGAAAATCGTCCTTACCCTTTAACCCGGTAATTCCATTTCTGGGAATCTATCTCAAGGAAATAATCAAAGAACCAGAGATTTCTGTTCAATGGCATTTCTTACAGCAAACAAGATTTTAAATTAGGAATAACTAAAAACTCCCTAGAAGTTGAATGGTGTCGTGACATATATTAAAAAGTTATTTAAAGTCATGTTAACAAAGAATATTCGAGGACATTCAAAATGGTCACCATAAAATGTAAAACATACACACAGGATACAAAACTAAACACAGTGGGATTTTAATTATGTAATTACATATATTTTTATATGTATATTGAAGAGGGTAAGTGCAAGCAGCAAAATATTAAGAGTTCTTATCAGAGGATGATAGAATTATGTGTGGCTTTTTATTTTTTACTTTATAATTTAATAATAAAAAAAATCATTCAAGAGCTCACATGCCCTTATATATTTTTCTAAGTAGTTCAACATGACTCCCATTCTCCAGTAGCACATTGCGCAGAATCTACACGGTGGACTTTCCGTGGTTACAGAGGTTTTCTGGAAAGGGCCAGAATAGTAAATACTTTAGGCTTTGCAGACCATACGGTCTTTGTCGCAACTGCTTGACTCAATTCTTGTATGGTAAAAACAGCCATGGATAACATGTCAACAAATGGGCATGGCTGTGTTCTAATAAAATTTTTTTTTATATATAAAAATAGGCAGCAAGTCAGTTTTAGCTCATGGCCTTAGTTTGCTGACATCTGGCCTTAATGATTTGAATCTCTCCCGGCCCAAAAAATCTATAGTCTCAAACAAATTGTAGTTGCGTGGACTTCTAGAAGGGTGGGGTGAAGTAAGTTTCTTGTCCTCATCTTCCTAGTGAGTCCATCAGTCTGAAATGTGTTCAGAAGCTGTCAGCTAGGGGCGCTCTTCAGGGGCCTTGTTTACGTACCTCTTTGCATAGGTCTTCCCTCTCCTTCTATTGGCACCCCTTCCAAGTAGCTTGTTCTGCCACTACCCACTTCAACCCTCGATGCAGATGGTGGGGTCGGGGGAGGAGAAAGCCAGACATCTCAGCAATGACAGAAAGGGGCTGCAGAGACTTAGCATAGTTGGTGGCTAGTTTGAGATATCCCCACTCGACCAACCACATGCTATAGAGGCTTCCAGATTCTGTCGTTCTGTCTTCCTTCTGGCCACTGTGTTCCAGGAGAAGGGAAGGACAGAGACAAAGGTGAACTGTAGCTGTGCTGCAATCCAGGCAATGTTCAAAGGGGTCCATGAAATGTTTGTTGGTGGTCTGAGTTTTGTAGAGACAATTAGAACCCCCAGCAAGGGCACGTCATACACTTACGGAAACAAATGGCATATACACTTATGCGTGACACCGAGCTTCAAAATTTACCTTCTTTGGAGTCCTACACCACTCACTTTGGTATATGCACAGCTTCTGAGCAGGTATAGGTTGTCTTTCTACCCACTCCCACCTCTTTTGCATGTTTCCAGTAGGGACCCCTTGTCTAAACCATTTTAGACATTTGGCACTTGTCCAGGAGGCAGAAATGACATCTCAGAGCAGCCTGCATATCAGGTGGTGAGTAAGGGAGTTACAGGATGACAGTGGCTTTCCCGGGGCTTCCATGGCCCTGTCGCTTTTGCCTACAACCCAATCAAATGAAAAATTGAGATCCACGAAAATGGCCCATGTGACAAGGAAGCCAGTCGTAGCCCAGCGGTCCCCCCAAGGTCCTCCTCTGGCTCTCAGTTTTCATTCCTCTGACTTGGTTTGATTTGTTGCACCCAAGAGACTGGGGTGGGCCAACTCTCCTCAGAGACTCCACCATCCCGGCAGTTAAACAGTGATGAGGAAAAAGGAGAGAACAAGGAGATTTTACATTTTAAAAATTGAAAGCTGGGTTATTTTGCTGACAAAAATCTCTCTCACACCATAACCAAAGCAGAAAACATTTACACCCAACTGTCACCTCCACCTACAATCTCCTTTAGGCTGCCGGTCTAGGACTTGCTTCTCTGCTCAAGGTTGACCTTAAGGTGTATCCTACTCTCACTTCCCCAGCATAGAAATGTGTGGTTATTGTGTTGCTGGAAGAAGGGTGTGTTGAGGGCCCATTGTGAATTACATGGTCCCATGCCTTCTTTTTATGAAATCTTATTCAATAAACAAATATTCGGAGCAACATGGCGGATGGAGAGACGCTAGGATTAGAAGTCGCTCACAACCCCACATTTTAGGCATTTTCTCTGTAGAAGACAGGCCTCGGTTTGAAATGCAGCTCTGTTACTTCCCAGCTGTGCGAATGACTTAATCTCTCCAGGCTTATCTTTCTTCTATTTAAGGGAAGAAAGGGAGAGAGTGGGAGTGGGAGGCGTAATGATATCCTTTGCGCAGAGCTGGGAAGCTGGAACAGGAGGCCACATGCGATCGCCCGGCACAGTGTAGGTGCTCAGAACGTTTCATTCCCGCTTCACTTCTTTAAACAAGAAACAATGCTGACAGCTCTGAGAAATGTAGGGAAGAATGTTACCCGGCCCTGCCCACCAAGTGCTGAGTCTTCAGGGAACAACATTTGTGTCCACAGATACCTTGAAATGCTAGACACACTGCGAAACGTGCTGTTGGAACAGAGAAGAGGGAGAAATACATTTCGACAACTGGTATGAGTGAAGGCTGTGGGGAGGCTGCGGCATCTGAGCTGAGCCTTGAAGGTCAGCTCAGAGATGCAGAAGGGGCTTCAGGGCAGGGAACTAGAGGAGCACAGGAGGAGACAGGAGGGGACAAAGCGCTCAGGGTCGCTGGGCAGTCAGGTGCAGAGAGAGTCCAGGGTGAAGGAGGTCAGATGCTGGTGAAGACACTGCAGAGATTACGGGTTATTACAGGGGCCACGAGCTCTCAGACCAGGACATGACATCATCAGAATGTCATTTTAACGGGGTGGACACACATCCGTCTGCCCAGGACAGTCTGCCTCTCACACATAAAAGTGTTTCCATCTGGATGATAAGTTGCATGATCTCCCAAATTTGAGATCACCCTGCTGTCCGGTGGGAAACCAAAACTGGGACAAAAAGAGGCTGGACCCAAAGAGACCCATTCAAAAGCCACGTTGATTATCCCAGTAGGAAATAAAGGTCTCTGAGGGCAGAGAACTGAGGGGAATGGAAAGAACATGTGAGGTCCAAGAACCACTTTGAAGGTAGAGTCGATAAGACCTATTGATTGATAGGTGAGAAAAAGAGAAAGAAACAAGCAAGCCGCTAAGAGGACTGACTGCTTAGTGTCAGGTATGTTGGCCGGAAGGGCTGAGCAGGACATTCTCGTGCAGAAGAACAAGCAACAGTGAGAATCTGCAGCACAGGAGGCTCCAGGGCTGGAGGTGTGGATGGGGCAGGGTCCTGGGGAGAGCCTGGCTGAAGAGGGGGTGTGAGACCACCCAGGGAGAGGGTGAACAGAGGATGCTTGGGGCACACTAACAGCTGATACCAGGTCCCCTGCAAATGAAAAGAAGAGCCCGGGACACCTGTGGAGAGGAAGGTTAGGGGATGGCTGGTCGGATCAACAGAGCCAGACTGAGTAGGATGAAGAGGGCAATTAGAACGACCTTTGAAAGTTCCACTTCTCCAGACCAGCGGGGCAGAGGCAAACTGCCGTGGGCTGGGGAGCGAGTGGGAGGTAAGGAAGTGGTGTCCACAAGCACAGATGACTCTTTGGACAGATCTGTTAGTGAAAGGAAGGAAAGAGATGAGACTGTGGTTTGAGGGATAATCAAGAAAGGGGAGCATTTGGGAAGTTAAGTGGGGCCTGAACGTATCTGGACACCAAGAAGACGCTGGTGAAGAGAGGGGGTGGGGGGATGCCGGAGGCGGTCATGTGAAATAAGACAGGAGCAGATGGTTTCTGCTCCAGTGGAGAGGCCAGTCTCAGGCCAGGGGGCACTCCAGCGGACTGTGTCCCAATAAAATCTCGGAGGGAGTGGGTGGTGGTGGTGGTGGCAGTAACATTGCTGTTATTCCCAGCAATCAGTAGTTATTATTACTTTTTGTTTATTTGCAAGTTCTCTACATCAAGTTAATTCTCACAACAACCTCACTTCACACGTGAGGAAACTGAGCCCGAGAGAGGCCACCTGAGTAAATCACCCACAAACAACTATAAAAATGGCAGAGCATGGATTTAAACCTGGGTCTTTCCCATGGCATAGCAAGAGTCGTAGGCCACTTGGAGTCAGTGTAGACCCGAGGCTCGGCCCTCCCAGGAGAGCTGGAGGTGAAGTCATCGTCTGTGAACGATGAGGGTGGACGTGGAGGCCTGAGGAGGGAGGAGAAGAGTTGAAACAGCTGCTGCGAAAAATGCACTAGGGACGGCCCAGGGAAGGGAGAGGGTCCTGAAAGCCTCCCAGGGGCGCTGAGGGCTTCCAGGAGATTCCATCTTGTCCTTATCTCCCTAATTCCCAGCCCATTTCCTGCTAAGAACCTACACCCCACACTTTTCTCATTTCTTTCTTTCTCTTTCTTTCTTTTCTTTTCTCCTCTAATCCCTCCCTCAGGGAAACTGAGTCATATGGCCCAAGTAGAACAGGTCAAAGATTCTTCCCACTGCTGGGAGACTTGTTGATCTTGGCCAGGGAGTGGTGCCAGGCAGGCAATCTTCGGAGCCTTTGCCCCACCAGAGAGACCCTAGGCCTGGAAGGTTTAAGAGAGCAGTGCGCTCGTCGGGCAATTGTGATTGCAGGTGGGATACCTGGGAGGCATGAATCTGGATTCAGAGGCTCAGCTTTGTTGTTTTTGATTTGGCCTTCCAGTGCCTGGGCCAGCTCATAGCAGAAGACAGCTGGAACCAAAGAACTCCCAGGTGAAGTAGCCACCCCCTTCTCCCAGGCCACTAGCATCTGTTCCATTAACAAGCCCTCCCATGCCATATGACCTCTTTCTATTGGAGATCTATTCATTTTAGTTAACTGTCAGTGGAGAGGGTGCCTTCATTTGAGCCCAGAGCTTAAATCCACACCCCTGATTCACTGATTTGACCGCTTTGAAGATAGCAGCAGACTTACCTAGGCTGAACCTCCCTATGTGGAGACAACTCCATCAAATTAGTAAATTGAAGGTGTTGACCTTGGAGACAGGGTTGAAGACACAAGATTACTGCTTGTCGGATGTGGACCGCCAGTTAATATGGAACCGGTAAGCCACTGGTCCAAGTTAACAAAATCCATCCAGGACCAAATCTGTAATAGAAGACACGAGGCTCAATCCAAATTTCCATAAAAGTGGCTAACAGAACCAGGGAATTGGGATCAAATTCTAGACATGTGCTGACTTTCTGCCTCCAAACATCATTGACAACATTGGGACTTGGGATATGAAATCTGTGGGCTGGTAGATTCCAGAAACTTTTATTAGAATCTTCTCACGACTCTCTTTTCCACGGGGCTAGACACTCACTTGTAAGAGAGTAATCTTAGGTTCTTACTAATTGAGAGAAGGCACAGGAAAAATGACCACATCTTGTGTTCAGGCTAAAATGGAATCATTGGAAGAGATGCAAGCAAGTGATGCTCTAATCTACACTGAAGTATGACTGTATTTGTGAGATCGAGGGCAAGAGGGGAGAGGGAGCTCTTCGGAGAGAGAGCTCCGAATCTTTCTGCACTCAGAATCCATGGGCAAATGTTTGAGAAGCGGTGACCCGTGCGTGCACACGCACACACAGACATTCGGGGTTTCTGAAGAGTTGTGTGCCATTACCCAGCTCAAGTCAAACTGAAACCTGTGCCTCCCTGTAACCCCTGGTTTAAATTGTGTGCTCCGACCACAGGCAGGAGAATCCCGAAAACCCTGGCCACGTCCTCAGACCCACTCTCCAACAGATTACCATCCTTCCCTGAAGTCGCCCTGCAAAGCAACCCAGGGCCAACAAATCCCTCCCTCTCCCACTGGCTCCAACATTTCTCTAATTAATGCAGGAGAAAATTAATTACAGAGGGATTTTTCAAGACCTCGGCATCTGATAACCAGCCCAGCTCCCTCCTCCCTCCGGCTAATTGCAGTTCCCCATTGGCCCTGCCCTGCTCTGCCCCCCTCCCCTCCCCCGCCCCTCCCTTCCCAGAACCCGGGAACAATACCACAGGCTAATTAGGCAGAGAAAGAGTTTCTTGGCAAAGGGGGCCGAGTGCTAGGTCAGTACCTTGAACAACCCAGAAGAAAAACAAAACAGCATTAAAAGAAAAAAAAAAAGTGTGTAGGGGGGGAAACCTGTTAATCCCAAGCGCATTTCCGCCAAATATTCTCCTTTTCAAGTGTTTTCTTCCTGGTAAACAAAGTTCTGTGGCCGGCTCTGGAGATTTTAGGACGCGGTTGCTTAGTAATAGCGGGGAAAACACGAAGTCCCCACCTCGACCCCGTTTTGTTCCTCGTCCCTCTTGCTCGCTGCACTAAGGGGTTATGACACATTCCCACATTGCCGGGCGACAGGCCGTTTGTAAAGAAGAGCTGAGCTTTCTTTTCTTTTCTTTTTTCTTTCCTTTTCTTTCTTTTTTTTTTCATGTCTAATAGCTCCCCAAAGCCAGGCAAGGAACAGAGATTGCTGCTCCCAAGTGTGGTGCCCGCGAGCCCAGCGCTGACCAGTGGAACCTCCCAAGCTGACAGGACCGTCCTGGGTCTGTGCTGTCCAGGATGGTGGCCGCCAGTTACGCATGGCCACTGCGCACTTGGAGCATGGTTTGCGCCACTGAGCGGCTGAACGTTAAATGTTATTTAATTTTGATTAATCAAAATTGAAATAGCCACACAGGGCTTGTGGCTTGGAGAGTCACTGCTCCTGACAAAGCCCCTGTGGGCTGAGAGCACAGCAGTAGAGTCTTGGTGGCTCTGGGATGGCTGCGAGGGACAGAGGATGGGACAGCGTAAGGAGGACATGGGTCTCAATTTGCATGTGGCCCCATCTTCTCTTTGTGCGGCCCCAGGTGTCACTGAACTGGAGCCTCAGTTTCCTCTTCTGTAATGTTAGAGACAGGCACGAAAGGACCCCTCAGGGTGGCTTTGAGATGGAGCTAATGAATTCTGAGTCCCCCAGAAACCCCACCCACCAGAGAGGGACAAGTGCAGGCCGACAGGTGTCTGTGCTGCTGCCAGCTCTGCAGTCTCACCTCCTGCCTTCCCTGGCTCGCAGTTTTTGCTGCCAGAATTCCACCTGCTTCCCACATCCCTACCTTTGCCTACACCACGACCGTGCCCTGAGCACCCGGCCCTGCTGGTTCCTTTGCCTGGGCCAAAGGGATTTCTGTTCAACCTCAAAGGTCCTGAAGAATTGGAAATCCCCTGAGCCAGAAAGCCTCTCCTCCCCCCATCTTGTCATCTTGTCACCCGTTCTCTCTTTTATCTCTCTCCCTCTCTCTCCAATACAGTAGCCACTAGCTGCATGTAGCCATTGAACGTTTGACATGTGCCTGGTACGCCTGAGCAACTGAATTTTTACTCTGATTTGATTTTAATTTATCGAAATTGAAATAGAAATAGCCACCTATGGCACACGCTGTCTCTCTCTCTCTCCCCCCACGACACGCACACCCCCGACATGCAAGACAGGACAGGGTGCCCGTCTCCAGCCTCCACTCTGTGAACATCTGTAGCCCTGTGCTTACCTACGATCTGGTATTTTAGTGATCTTCTTACAAATCTGTCCTCCATTAGACAGTGAACTATGAGAAAAGACAGCCTGTGTTTGCCTCTGTTTTGTTTTCTTTTGCACCTGTGTGTCCCGAGCATCCGGTACAGCATCGAGCACTTAGTAACTTCTCAATGAGCATTTCTCATCCGTGAAACAGCCATTATTCATCAGTCTGCAACCTACAGCCCACGGACGGCCCACAGGCCCAAACCAGCCCGCCCTCTGCTTTTGCATGGCCCTCAACTAAGAAGGTTTTTTTTTAAAGTATTTTTTATTTAAAAATGGTTAGATGAATATCTGCATAATATCCTCAATTTTGCTCCTTGGTCGACGAAGCCTAAGATATTCCCTTTCTGGCCCTTTAAGAAAAAGTTTGTCAGTCTCTGGTCTAGAACCCAAGAACGGCTGCTGATGGGGCTTGGTGTAGCCTGTGGTCAGAGATAGGGAGGAAGGATGGCTGGGGAGGGGTGTGGAGAGAGGGACCCAAGCTCCCACCTGAGACGTCCGCCTCAAAGCTGAGCCCGCAGGCCGCTGGCTAGATCTGTAGGAGTCGGTCCCCACGGACGCCACCTGCAGGGGCAGCACGCACAGGTACACCGTGTGCTTCCTCCTCCCTCGCCCCGCCGCGCACACCTCAGGGAGCCAGGCTTGGGGGACACATGACATGACCTTCTGAGAAAATTCTGCCTCGCCTGCACTTGAGCCACCACGGCAAACGGGAAGAGGGGCTTTTCTGGATTCCCTATTGTGGTTTGACTACATTAAATAGCAGTTTCCATTTAAAGCAGAGACCCCAAACATATTTTTAACAGCAAAGGAAAGTTCTTCCAAAGAGACACGCACGAGGCCTTGGAAGCAGTCTGGCAGGGGGAAGCAATCTGTTCTCCCTTTCCTGCTCAAACACGAACTGAGGTTTCTAAGAACCAAAGCAAAGACTGCTCCCGGCCGTGATGACACCACTTCAAGGTGAGCCGCAAGAGCCTGAAACGTTTCCCCACCCCTGTCCCGTGCCCCTTAATACCTTCGGTACCCTGCTCTCCCCTCCCCCATGTCTTCCTAATCTCCAGCCCAGAAATGAATCACCAAATGTCTCTCCCAACGTCAGGAGCATCTGGGAGCGCCTGGAGGCCCACTCCCTTCCCTGCTGGGTTCCCTCTTCCAAACAGGGAGGGCCAGAGCACACCCAACACGCTAAATATTTCCCTGCTGCAGAATCTATTTCACTGCTGCGGCTGCCGCTTGGCAGCCGAGAGACAGGAAGCTATTTAGATATATTATCTTCCTTTTCAGGAAGTTTAGAGGAACTTCTCTATTGCAGTTCACACAAACATTCCGTCTGATGGTCATTTAGTCATGCCGGCTCATTAGGTCACCGGTGAAGAATGCTCTCGCTGATTAAACTTCATTCCAGCTTCTCCACTTGCTGCTGCCCCACATTCTAGGGGGAAAACAGAGCTTCCCCAGGCCGGTGGTGACCAAGACCAGGAGCCCGGCCAAGAGGCCGCAGGGGTTCACTGCCAACCTCGCAGCCCCTTCCCAGCTCCCGCCTGGAGCGCTTCTTACTTCTAAGGGATATTTATGGTTTCATAAAGTAATTTATATGACACCGAGTAGGAAGGTGGGCTCCAAGAATACTTTCTGGAAAGATAATGCTGTCCTTTAAGGGAGATCAAAGAGGAGCGTTAGTAGGAGGAGCTGAGAAAGCTATTGCAAGAAAATGCAATACGGATCCACGCTGGAGTCACAGAGACAAGTCGACAGCTGGAACCCAGGCCTGGTGCAGACTGTCACAGCTAACTATGACTGAGGGGTGACTATGTTCTATTAGACACTCTTGCAAGTGATTTATGTGTATTACCTCACTTAAGGCTCAAACAACTCAAGGAGGTAGGGACAATGAGGAAATTGGCCCGGAAAGCCAAATACAGGACTCTGCGTAAGGTCACACACACAGTGAGTGGCAGAGCTGGGCTGTGGATCTAGCCTGCGCTGTCCATGCAGACTTTCTGCTGTGATGCCTGTGTCCTGTATCTGTGCTTGCCAATAGGGTAGCCACTGGCCACAGGTGGCTACTGAGCCCTTGAAAAGTGGCTGGTATGACTGAGGAACTGGATTTTTCATTTATTTAACTATAATGTATTTAAATTTACATGGATGCACGTGCCTAGTGGCTACCATATTGGATGCCCAGATCCAGTAGTCTGACTCCAGAGTCTACACCCTGAAATATTTGACCATCCTGCCTTTCAAATCAATTAGAGAATTTGGAGGTACTTACTAGCAGAATAATTAAACTCTAAAGATAGAGTTTAATCAGTATCTTTACAGACAAGAACACATGAGAAATTTGACTCCATAAGAAACAGAAAGAAAAGGTAGATAAATTAAACAGTAGGCATTCATTCAGGTCAGGTGGTTGAGTGAATGTTTATAAAGAGAAGAGGGTGAGATACCAGCATGGTTTGTCAAGAGAGGAAGTGGTGTCCTCTTGTTTAACCAATAGGTCGCATCAAGCTTCTACTCTGTGTCCTTACTGAGGCCTGATCTCTAGGGTCGTGTGTTCTAGGCGGGAAGCCAAGTCTAACCCCCCGAACAACACCACGCTGCACCATCCAGTGTGGGTCATTGGAATTCAGGACAAATCAGTCAAGTCAGGAGTGATCAAGGAAGTCTCCACGGAGAAGTCACTTCCGCTGGAATCTGAAGGACACGACTTGGATTAGGACAGCAAGAAGGTAGGAAGGACGAATACGGTGACACACTTGGAAGGAAAAATGAAATGTCCTTGATGACTCTCTTGGAGACTGACATACGGAGATCAGTCACCACCAACTCCAAATTTCTAGCTTGAATAAAAATAGTGGTTCTGGGGGCAGACACAGGAACTGTAGGGGGTGGTAGGAGATGGTTTTGGAAAATTATGCCTTTGGTTTTGGGGCATGTGGATTCTGAGGTGGCAGCTTGTGGAAATTTGGATTAATATCCACTTTTCAGTTTGGATGGGAGGAGGCTGGATTAGAAGACTGGCCCAAGATCACCTCTATTCCCAGTACTCAGAGATTTGGCCTTCCCTCTGAAGCCCAGAAATTAGGCCAAGGCAGAATGAAGAGAAGCCACAGGGCTCCAGTGACGTTCACGTCACCATCCCACTGGGGACAAACACATACCTTGTTTTCTCTGGGTTGACAGACATCCGGTTACTTCATCTTGGAAGTTACCATTCATCTGCCCTTTGGAACATCCTGCCCAATGACAGATTTTTTTTAATAGCTTTCTTCTTTCCTGATTATATTTGTAATACCTACTCACTGCAAAACATTTGAAAGCTTCAAAAACAGAAATAAGGAAATGCAATCACACATGTACACACAGACTCACACATGTTATGTTTGTGTCTGTACATATACACACACGCACACAGACCCACATATCCACGTATGTGTGTGTATGTGTATGTGTGTGTGTGTTTTCACCCACTGCTAGCAGATACTTTAAAATGCATTTTTAGCCTACAAAAATCCATTAGAATAAACAAGAAAATAACAATGGCCAGCTTTTATTAAGTTGTTGGTATGTTCCAGACGGAGGGAAAAACGTTTGCCAATCTCTGCACACAAACACATTTAGAACAATCTGCTCCTAAAATGAATCCGTGGACTCACCCCTTATTACCAAACGTTGTTCAACACTCAAGTAGGTGCCGGTACATCTTTAACATCTCTTTTCATCGTGTCCTTATTTTCCTTTCAAGCAGAGGGCCATAGATTCAGAAGTACCTGTAACAGCTTCAGAGGCAGCCCGGAGAGGCCAGGAAGGGGCAGGAAGTGCAGGTTTGGAGCTGACCCATCAGGGACCCAGAGCACCACGATGCCCTGCCGACATTCTAAACCTCCTATCTTGAATTCCTGGATCTAGAGAATTCCCCAGACAAGAAAAGAAACACTGCACAAAGACATATTGACGACACCTGCAGAGAGATTCGGTCCCTCTGGGGAGAGACAAAAGGGAGGAAGACACAAGAGGAGGCAGGAGAGGACCCAGGGGAATTCGTACGCTGCTGTCTTTAACCTGTCCCAGGGAGATCAGGACTGAATTTCCCTAATGAGTGTGATCGGTGTATGCAGTTAATCGACAGATCGTGGAAACGCACTCAGACGCGGGCACACACAGCAGACGACCTCAGTGGGCAGTTCTTGCCCCCTGCCTTGGTCTCTTGGAACGCAAACGGAGGTGGTACTTCATTCTTGGAGACACCCATGGTCTTTGTTTCTGGAGGTGGGTGGGTCCTTATCTGGTTCATTTTTTTTTCAAGAAACTGCTTGCTCCCTGAGAAATGCTTGCGGGGGAGAGAGTTGTCGTGGGAGTCCATCCACCTCGGGAGGGGGATGAGGGAGGATGGCCTTTGCTCCAAAGATAACACAGCAGCCCCCACCTCCTGCGAGCCTCCCTCCAAAATCTCCCTAATGAGCTGTCTCGGGGAGGGGGTGGTTATTTTCAACAATATCTTGGCCACCGCTTGTTGTTTCCGAACCTCCCGTTTTCCATGCCATAAACACCACTTGCCTTGACCTCTCCCTCACTCCCCTCTCTGACAGCTTCTCATGCGTGAAACATATTTCTGTTCATTATTTTGCTGTCCGCAACCTTCCCTCCCAACCGTCCAGCCTGGGTCTGGCCCCCGCCCCTGCACCCTTCACCCCGACGTCACACATATAATGAATTACCATTCCTTCAGACAACGAGGTGGAAAACTTGTGGTCTCCAAGGCAACCGGGCATCCTGGGGTGGGGTGCTGGGGAGGGGGGCCCTGCCCGGCCAGGAAAAGGCTGGAAGTGGGGGTGGGGGGGGCGGGGCGCAGGCAGAAGCAGAGATGATATCATTCCTGAAGCCCGAAAGCAGCCAATCCGTGCGTGAGGATGTGATGTCATCTCCCCCGCCCCCGCCCCCTCCCAGCCTAGGTAGCCCCACCGAGAATTCTAGACAAGTATTGAACTGCAGTTGTATTGCCCTGAGAGAAAGGGGGTGGGGGGCAGCCGTGGGGAGAGAAAGAGATCTACGGACCCTCTGCGTGGCCCAAGCAGACACCACAGCCTTCGCCAGAGGCAGCCCCATAAAAATGTCAACAGCTCAGGCTCTCCCTGCATTACAACACAATGATTTCTTTGGGGAGAAGAAAAAACCCTAAGATTTATTTTGCAACCACACCCCCGCCTCTCTTGGAAGAGAAATACCAACCAACAACAAGTTGTGAATGAAGTGTCTGCGGGTCGGGCCCCTCACGCAGCCCAAGAACGTCAGAACAGGAAAGTCACATATGATCCCGCTCACGCACAACGCGCTAAGCGTATTCGTGCTGTTCTCGCAGCCCCAGGGATGGGGGAAATGCTCTCGAGGTGCAAGGTGCTCCAGGGTGGGAGTGCGGTTTGGGGCAAAGCTGCCCAACCTAGTGGTGTGAGCCACTTAAGGCGCTGGGGGAGGGGAGTCTGTCCCCAAGACAATGACAGCATCGAGGGCTCAGTGCCAGGCTCCCAGGAGAAGCAAACAAGCCATGGCTGTGGGGAGGGGTGCAGGCTCGTTAGAGAGCCCACTGAAGTGTCACCGCGATGCAGAGAGGAGGGGGAGAGAGCACGGCTCTCCTCTGCCAGCTTTTTCTCTTGGGTCTGGAAAGTGGCACTGTTTGGAAAATAGCACACCCAAGCTTTCCCCCCAAATGCCAGCAATGTTCCCAGGAGTCCAGACCACGGGACAGTGTGTCCAATGGCTCGGACAGGCCAGAACTGTTCCCTCCCTGCACTTAAGCAATGCTTAAGGAGCAGGTTCCCCGCCCCCGCCCCCCCCGCCCCGGTCTTCCTGGTGTTGTCCCACACGGACCCAAGTATGCTGCTTTTGAGGAAACAGAAGCAAAGATCCCCAGGTTCACAACCCATTTCACAGATGTGGACATCAAGGCCCAGAAAAGACAAGGAACAAGCCCAGTGATCAGCAGAGTCACCAGTAGCTCTGGGGCCAGACCTAGGACTGTCTCCAGGTCACTGTTCATTGCCAAGGACAAGCCCGTGACCCAGTAGCAGCACCTGAGACAGAAAGCCTTCAATCCTAATGTCACCTTTCGTACTTTCTGCATAAGTAATTATGTCATTGGAATGAGTTCATGACGATCCCATCCCCATTTCTACGAGCTATGAGCAAGAATCACTCAGAAATCACTCTGTGGACATCTGCTGCACATCCAGCCCGTGTCCCCAGCCTCCCTGCACCCGCAGCCCTGACACACACAGAACGGGAAGGCCCAGCCTCACTCCCAAAGGGCCGCAGTCTGGGAAGGGAAACAAAACCAGGGTCATGGAAATCTGTGTGAAGGGTGCGCATGAGTATCGCGGAGAAGGGCTGCATCTGCTCAATGGGAGGGCGCCCCTCTGTATTTTAGCAAATTGTCACTGGCTCCCTACTCCTTGCTCTGTGCTGAAGTACAGGCATGGCCGGGCCTCAGTGCTGCCCTCCTGGTACTTACATCGAGAGAGGGAGACGAAGGCTGTAAACACACAGTCTTCCCTACGGAAGCCGCAGGAAGGCCAGGATTTTGGCTACACTGAGGCTATATAACCCAGCGCCTTGCATAGTGCCCGGTATAAACACTCCATATGTCAAATGACCGACTAGAAGCAGTGCCTGGAAGGATGTTTCTAACTGTGGAGGACATTAGCAAGGCGGTGATACCTGAACAAGGCTCTGGAAGACGAATAAAAATTAGCCAAGAGGGGGAACATTCTAAGCAGAGGGAACAGTGTCTGTAAAGGCACGGCATGTAAGGACAGGGCAGGATAGGTCGGCTAAGGTAATAAACAATCCCCACATCCCCGTGGGTTACAATAGCAAAGGCCTGTTTCTTGTTTTTGCTACGCGTCCGTTGCAAGTCGGCCAGGGGCTCGGCTCCACGCTGTGGCCGTCCTGACCCGGCCAATGGAGTGGCCACTACTGCAAGATTGCTGGTCGCCATGGAAGATGGAAAGCAGGGCTGAGCCCTGAAGCAACACATCTTTCTGCTCATAACCCCTTGGCCATAATGGGTCACAGTTGTATTAGATCAGAGCCCACCCATATGACCTCATTTTACCTTAATTACCTCTTCGAAGGCCCTTTCTCCAAATACAGCTGTGGTTTCCACGCATCCAGGCTTCCTCTGGCTACGCACTGGGTTAAGCACCAATACAACTGGTGCCTTACAAGGAGAGATTAGGGCATGGACGTGTGCATGCACCGTGAGGCGGCCGGCTGCACGCCATGGCCAAAAACGAACCTGCCGACACCTTGATCTCGGGTTTCCAGCCTCCAGAACTGTGAGAAATAACTTCTGCTGTTTAAGCCGCTGGCCTGAGCAGACTGACGCAGACGTTGGTCAGCACCCCTCACCCCTTCTTTTCTTCTCCCTTTTCCTTCTCTGCCTTTTCTGTGCTGCTCGCCCTGCTCAGGGTTCCCGCGGTCTTTCTGGGATTCCCACAGCGAAGTGTTGCTGGAACCACTCCTCAAGAAACGGGTTTGGGAGGGACTACCTGCTCCAAACTTCCAACTTCCTCAGCCTTTGGCTCCAAAGAGAAGGGAGGAAAACAGAAAAGATGCCACTGTGCATTTTGCTCAGATCGAATTCTCACTTAACACAGCCCAGATCTAAGACTGCCACTCGTGTCACCCCCCAAGGCCAAGCCGTAGCTCTTGACATCAGAGCTGGGGGGCGGGGTGGTCAGAGCAGGGCTGATATAAAATCGCTCTCTGTCGGTTGGTGGCTTCTGACAAAACTGCTTCTCTATTGCCCACCCCCTGCGGGCCCCGCAGGCAAGGCTGCCCGGCCAGACGTGGAGAGGACGCTGGCATGGTGAGTCCAACCATCGGCTCAACCGGGACACGGGCTACTCAGGGAGGGGAAGGCCGAACTTGGCCCCCGCCAGGCAGCTGGCCACGCACGGTCAGGTCAGGCTGCACAGAAGCCCCCAGCCCTACTGACCAGACAGGGCCAGGGAGAATCTGCCCCCCCCCCCCCCCCCGCTGAGTTCCCAAGAGGCAGGCCCCGGTCCTCATGTCACTTGATCCCAGCTGCAGCCTCCCTAGCAGTTGGGAAGCTCTGGAAGAGGGAAGAGTGTCTGGGAAGAGGCCTGGAGAGGGGCAGCGCGTCCGGGAGGGATCCTTGCTAACAGTCCAGTTTGGCTGTGTCCCACGGGGCAGGCGGCCTGCACTCTGGGCTCCATCTGTGGCCTGTTCCCATGCAACCTTGGCCTTCTCCCCGCGGGCAAATCAGGGCATGTCCGGAAACGATTACAATCAGCCACACTACCCTGAGAGCTGCCCCAGAGCCCAGCCAGGGCAGAAAACGCTCTGTTCTTCCATTTTATGAATGAGCAAAGCTGTATGCTTTCTATAAATGTCTGCATAAATCACTGGTGGGCATTCCCCTCTTGGCACAAGAAAAACCCAACCCAGACCTCGCAGGCAGCTTCTTCCCCAGGAGGGAGGCCCAGGGCCACTCTCTCCATTTCTTCTGGGCTCTGGGGAGCTGCCTCCCAGGCTGGTCTCTGGTTCTACAGAGAAAGGTCTTGCTCAGACAATGACTCGGCCCCAAAGGGGTGGCAGCTCACCTTTCCAGGGCCTCCTGGGCAGAACTCCAGGCGAGGCCCAGCCAGACCTGCTGCGGCTCAGGGCATCCTTTGTCAGTGGTCCTCCTGGGAGCTCCAGCTCGCGCAGGCCCACAGCCCCAGCCTGCCCATCACAGCCTGAACAGGGGACAGCCATTGGAAAGGTCTCCATGCCGCTGGCATTTTATGTAAAAGCTCCACGTCCACTTAACTAACAAGTAATCATTAATATTACCCCTGGCCCATGTAACCAACTGTTAAACTGACACTAATGAAATGAGTCGTGGGCACCATGACCAATATTAAAACAAGTCTGAACTGTTAACTTAAATGATCCAAGCTGATTTATACATCGTGCCTTGCATTTAACCAGCATGGTGGGTATTTTATATCAAAATGCACAGACATTCCCTCCCTCCTGCCTTTATTCCTTCTCACTACCTCCCAGCCCTGACTGGATCAGACCAGATGAGACCAGACCAGACCAGATGGTCCCCTGCCTTAATTTTGTGGATCGTAGTTCTGCCTTCCTGGTTAAAAGGCATTCCCGAGAATGGGGAAATGCATGGAAAATCAGGTGTTGAAAATAATGTATTAATTAATACATGTGACTTTGGAATCATCTGTAATGAGCATGCTATGAAACCGGCTAATTTGAATGGTTTGAGTCTTCACTATGGGCAAAGTGGGAGAGGGAAGGAGATGACTCTGTTTGGGGATGACCTACATCGGCAGGTGTGGCTTACTGGCCTCACCTCCTTGAGGCTGGCCTCCGGAAGACAGGAGACTGTCAGAACCCAGGAGACTCGAGTTTGGGAAACTCCGCCAAGGTCAGCCACCTGCCTCTGCCCTCACCTTCTTCCCAAGTGTGCTGGTGTTGGGGGTCTCCCTTTTAATTTAGAGGTGGGTGACACATCTGTCCCACAGGACACTACACTCATGCCAGCTGGCCTGCCTTCCTCGTGGTCCGCCCCCAGCCTCAGGGACACCAGAGGCAGCTACCTGCCTCTATCATTTATCCACGAATCACACACAGGCTCAGTGCAAGTGGGCAGTGCCTAAGAGGGGCACAGCTACAGGCAGCCTGGAGCAGAGCACACGCGGAACAGACCAGGAGACCAGGTGGCCACAGAACCCCTGGGCTCTTCTGGGTCAGCAGGGTGTGGGTGTTCAGTGCTGGGGAAATGTTGGGGCATTTCACTCCTAAGAGCTTGGAAGCTGGCGCTTCTGCAGCCAGCATTGAGGGTTTGGGGGTGGGAGAGTTCCCAGTCCGCAGCTAGCACCTGCTCCCGGTACCACTTGCAGAAGGACAGAGGGGCCAGTGCAGAGGGGCAGGTGAGGAGCCACCTGGCCAAGGGATGCGTCCAGGCAGCCTGGGATCAAAGTTAGGTCTCACCCTCCAATCCCTGTAGTCACACCAGGATCCCCACCTTGCCATACGACATGGTGGACTGGCTTGGAGTAGGTTAACTTTTGTTCTAAAAGGCTCCAGAGTCTATTTTTTTTTCCTAATTCACTGCTTGGTTTTGATTCCTAGATCTATCCCTTACTAGCTGTGTGGCCTTGGGCAAGTTACCTAACCTCTCTGAGCTTCACTTTCCAAATCCATACAATGGGCATGAGAACAACCACACCACTCATGTCAAAAGGTTAGTGAGATACTGCATATAACACCCTTTGCACAGTGCCTGGCACATGGCGAGCACTCGATGAACCATGGCTATTGTCATCTTCATTATTCTTCCCATCGGCATCTAACCTCTTAGCCTCTGGACAGGAAGGTGCTGTCTCCGAGCCTCCCCTTGTCCTGCTCATCGGCCTCATGTCCTCCTGTTCGCTCCACTCTCACGGGACCGGAGCAGCAGGTCTGGGGGCCATGGGTTGCCAGGTGGCACAGAGCAGGCGGAGCCAGCCCTTGGCAAGCCCGTTTCCACCTGAATTGCCAAGGCGTGAAGTCCCAAGGCGAGGCCTGCGGGCTGTCACGTTTCGCACTGGGTCCTCCCCTTCCTTCTCCTCCTTGCCTTGCCTGCCCTTAAGGACGCTTTCAGCCGCCCCGCTGCGTCTGTCAGGCCCTGACTCGTCCGGCAGGCTTGCCTTGGGACCGCAGCTTATCCAAACATCTTCATCGCTTTTCATAAATTCAATACCTCCTTATCAGCCGCACCATCAAGAGGAAGGGCAGGAGGGGCTTGTGACTGAAGTGTGGGGAAGAGAAGCTTTAATTAGGCTCCTTGCTCTGCGGGGTCACCCACAGTTCAATCGCCTTCCCTGCGTGTGCTCCCAATCACGTAGTGAGCACCCGGCCGGCTCCTGCTGCCCGGGCTGGGGTCCCGCGCCGGTTGTGCGCTGGGCAGGAGTCCTGCAGGCTGGAAACAGAAATTAGCTGGCACGATCCCTTAGAATGTCAGTCCTGCGGCAGAAGCTTTGTCCCCATCTCCCAACTCACGGAGCCTCCCTGATGTGTCCACACAAACTGCTGCAACCAAACCCCAACCTAGGTCCCATGAACAAACTCACCTGGCGGAGGGTGTCAAAGCCCCTATCAGAATGCACAGTGCTTTTGCCGGCTCGCATAGCAGCCTCTGTGAGAACGAGGTAGAGAGAGCTCTGGACCCCATGTCGGGCTCCTCGGGACTCTGGGTTCTGCCACCCTTTAGCTGTGCAGCCTTGCAAAATTTCCTCATCCTCACAAATAAAAAGATGTCGATGATAATTCCTGTCCTCCCTACTCCCAGTGCTGTGAGTCTCAAGTGAGAACATATGCAAGTGGGCTTTCCCAGGTGCCAAATTCTAAACATGTGACACGTGTTCCCAGCTATCCAGCCCACCAGGCAGGTGGTAACATCTAGCCACAAATACCGGGCTCGGAGGTGGATTCCTTCCACAGTCGCACATTCACTCAACTCCACCATTCTCTTGAAGCCCAGTGTCTTCCATGAAGACCTTGACTTGCATCCTCTGCACCTCGCTGCCTCGGTTTACAAGCCGGGGCTAATTTTTCATGGTGTAACGACACCGCAGCGACGCCACCTCTGGTCGCCTGCTCTTTCCACACATCCAACCGCTCAAGGGTTGTACGGGAATGCAAACACAATCGTTCCCAGACCCCTGCCTTGTACTTTACGTAGACCTCGAATTCCCAAGATAATCGAATAGCCAATCAACATGTCTTCCCAAGGGTCCTTCTCAGTGCCAAGCCCTGTCCCATCTCCTAGAAAAGGTCCTTGATTTTTTTCAAAGTTTCCCAGAAGGGCTGTAGATAGCGAGACCCTAGAATTTGCCATCCAGCTGGGACTGTCTTGGGCACGTGGTCATGGGTTTTCTAGATCTCGTAGACAGAAGAAGACAGACGTGGCTTCGCCACTAGCGTCTGCAAAGCAGATGCTCTAAGATGCTGAAGGAATGAATCCTCGAGTCATCATGTTCTTGGGGAGAAATGGAAACTCTCCTCCTGCAACTCTGCTCTTGAAGGGACCTGCCGGGGAGGAGGTCCCACAGAGCCCTTGGTGCCCTGCACATGAACATGCAATGAGTGTCAGACCCGAGGGGACAGATCCCAACACAATCCCAGAGTCCCCAAGAGGCCCCAGCCCACGCACCCGTGATTATGATTGTAAGTGGCATGTCTGCCTTAGCGGCCCTTCCGAGCACATTCTCATGCATTTTCTCTTTTGATCTGAAGCAGATAACGCAGACGGGAGCATGCGCCCGCAAGGCCACCCTGCCGAACAGCACACTGGCTGAGCAAGAACAAAGACCGTAAACGAAGAAGGATGTTTGCACTCTGCTCCCCGCTCGCCTGAAAACAGGAAACTTTGGAGGCCAGCTCTGGCAGGGTTTCCACCTCTTCCTCACCCCAAAGCTACACACAGAAGGGGTTTTATTTTTATGACTTATTGTTTTAAAGGGGGCAAATCTCTTCCAAGGCACTACTTGTTTTTCTCTTCGTTTTACTACTGAGATAGGGAGCAGTGTCTGTTCCGATGGTTCAGTGGGGACACGAGGATCCATCGTGAGTGACTTCCTGCGTTTCTTCTCGCCTGGCATCCAGCCTCTGCTGGGCTTACCTTCCTCCAGCACCTGCGAGGAGGAGTTGTCACCAGCAGGGAATGCCAGCAGTTGACCCAATCGAGACAGCTGGGTGGATGTCCTGGGGCTAACGACTTGAGAAAGAAGGAGTCAGAGGTGGCAGGCTCACGGAGGCAATGACGAGGATTACAAAACTACGAAACTGACTCGTCATAGGCATGGTATTAACTGACACCAGAAGAGAAGATCTCTCTTGCTCACAGAGGAGGACCAGCGACCAGACAGAAGGAACCCAGAGGCCGAATGTGGCGGAGCATAGGAACAGGAGCGCAAAGGGATCTCTGGGAGCCACAGGCAGGACCTGGCCAGAACGGCTTTGTGAGATTCTCTTCTGCAATCTCAGCAGCCTCCGGGTCTTATGGTCTCAGTTCTTAAAATGGAAACAGGGGTGAGGCGCTATGTCTCTGTATCAGTCAGGGTCCTCTAGAAAATCAGAAATCAGAACCAACTGTGCATGTGCTGTGTGTGTGTGTGTGTGTGTGTGTGTGTGTGTGTGTGTGTGTGGAGAGAGAGAGAGATTTATTTTAAGAAATTGGTTCAAGCAATCATAGGGGCTGGGGAGTCTTGGGGTAGGCTGGCAGGAGTTGATGTTGCAATCTTGAGTCCAGACTCTGTAGGGCAAGCTGGCAGGTGGAAACTCAGGTGGGAGTTGATGCTACACTCTTGAGGCAGAATTTTTTCTTCTCTGGGAAATCTCAATTTTCACTCTTAAGCCCTTCAACTGATTAGATGAAGCCCACCCACATTATCAAGGGTAATCTTCTTTATGCAAGGTCAACTGATTTGTAGATCTTAACCACATCAACAAAATACCTTCACAGCAACACCTAGATTAGTGTTTGGTCCAATACTTGGGTACAATAGCATGGCAAAGTTTATAGACCCTCCCTGATGAGAGGGTCCAAGGTCATTTCATAGGCTCTGACATCCTCCCACAGGAGAGCCCGTAAGCATGTTCCACGTTGACAGTTTTTTGATGGAGGGATTATATTCTCTCTAAATCACCCCTCCCCACCCCAATCATGAGCTGGTAGTGTGAGTCAGTGCCCAGTCGTGCCTCTGGAATTGGACTGAATTAGATTCAGGAAATAAACTTAACGTCATGGAAAAGGCCCGGGCCTGGGACTCCCAAGACCTGTGTTCAAGTTCTAGCTCCACCATTAGCTGGTGCTGGTCCCTTGGGCAGATCATCTTTCCTCTCTGGGCCTCATTTGTGTGTGTGTGTGTGTGTGTGTGTGTGTGTGTGTGTGTGTGTATACAGCTGGGGTATACAGTTGACCCTTAAACAACATGGGTTTGAACTGCGTAGGTCCACCGATACGTGGATATTTTTCAATGACAGTTACACCAACTGTGTCTACCTCTCCTCCCTCCCCTTCCACCTCCGCCAATTCTGCCTCTGCCACCCCTGAGACAGCAAGACCACCCCCCCTCCTCCCCATCCTATTCAATGTGAAGATGATGAAGATGAAGACCTTCATAATGATCCACTTCCACTTAATAAACAGTAAATATATTTTCTCTTCCTTATGATTTTCTTAATACCATTTTCTTTTGTCTAACTTAGTTTATTGTAAGAATACAGTATATATTATAATACATATAACATACAAAATACATGTTAATTGAATGTTTGTTATTGGTAAGTCTCCCGGTCAACAGCAGGCTATTGAGAGAGTCAAAAGTTACGTGCAGATTTTCAACTGCACAGGAGGTCATCGCCCCTAACTCCCACGTTGTTCCAGAATCAACTGTATATGTAGAAGTTGAACAGGATGCTCCGTGGCCTTAATCAATGGTTGTTATCCCTGGGCCCTTGAGGACCTATGCCTTAATGTCTCCAGGGGCAGGTCTGTCCCAGGAACAAGGCAGGGAACATCAGAGGAAATTCAAAAAAGTAGATTGGTAGGAGGATAAATATAGATAAATCCAAGAGCCAGATTAGATAGACAGGTAGTCTGTAACTATTTCGAATATAATATACAATTATAATAAGTGGTTATAAGGGATAAATTCTCCAGATGTTTTGAGATTTGAATTTTCTTCCTTCATTTCTTAAACTTGGTTCTCTTTGGCTCTTTGCTGAAAGTTTCTGACAAAATCATACATTTTGAATTTGGGATATAATTACAAAAATCAGACCAAGGACTATGTATACTCGCCTCCACATCTGAAGATAATAGCAGGGCCAAAGATCCCAGCTTGGAAAAAGACAAAACTATAGAAAAAGGAAGTGAACATTTACAGAAGAAATCCAAATGGCAAACAACAGCAACAACAACAAAAATACAGTAAAAGATGCTCAATATCACAGTGATCACAGAAATAAACATTTAAAAAGTTTTTTTAAATTTTTCCATTTGATTGGCAACATGTAAATGGCTGGTCTTACACAGAGTCAGTCAAGCGTGGGGAAAAGGTTCTCTCAGAAACTATTGGCGCAGCCTTCTTGGAGGTCAACTTAGTAGATTTCCCAAATTTAAATTATAAATATCCTTTAACCCAGCAATTCTACATTTAGATATCTATCCCACAGAAATACCCACTTGTGTGTGTATGTGCATGTGTGTGTGTGTGAGAGAGTGTGTATTAGAATACTTATTGCAATCTTATTTGTAACAATAAAAAGTTACAAAAAAATCTCCCCATCCACTCATAGAAAAATGGTTAAATAGCTTATCATCTATCCATGCTATGGAATATCATACTGCAGTTTAAAAGGTGTGTATATCTACCGATAGGGAAATGGCAGAACTATGCTTATGCTATGTCTTAGTCCATTTGGGCTGCTATAACAAAATACCATCAGCTGAGTGGCTTATGCATGACAGAAATGTATTTCTCACCTTTCTGGAAAGCGGAAGTTCAAGACCAGGGTTCCAGCATGGTCAGGTTCTGGTGAGGGCCCCCTTCTGGATTGCAGACTGCTGACTTCTTGCTGTGTCCTCACGTAGCAGAAGGGGTGACGGAGCTGCCCCAGGCCTCTTTTATAAGGGCAGGAATCCCATCCATGAGGGTGCCCCCCTCGTAATCTAATCACTCCCAAAGGCCCCACCTCCTAATACCATCACCTTGGGGGTTAGAGTTTCAATATATGAATTTTGGGAGAACACAAACATTCAGACCATAGCATACTATGAGCCAAATCTACAATTTATAAGCTCTACATTCATATGTATATACATACATATATGTATGGATGGATGGATATTTACAAAAGTCTAGGAAAAGGACCAGAAGAAAGCGCACTAGGCTGCCCGGGTGGTTACCCTGGGAGTGAGACTGGAGGTGGGCAGGAGATATTGCATTAGTCAACCTATGTATACCTGTATTGTCATATTTGTTTCTAACCAAATAGATGAATGTTGTCACATGTCGTCTATGTAATCTTAAATAACAATAACAACAACAATAATAATAAAAGAAAAAACAAAAGAAAGTGAGCAGACTTTTGGTGACAGTATTTGGTGAGCTCACTTAAAGGCAAGAATTTTACTGGGCATTTCCTTCCACAGTGTCAATATTAGGTGAGCACCCCTACAATGAGATGTGGAACAGAGCCAATTAGCTGAAGAGATTGACACTGAGTAAGGAAACATTTCCTACCAATGGGAGACTCTCAGGATGAAGTAAGTCCCCCGGCAATGCAGGCATCGCAAGAGATTGAGTCGCACCACGTTAGGGTCCGAGCCAACATGAGACACCCGATTACCCATCCGCCCAGGTGTGAGATCTAAGGAAGAGATGGGAGGAGGGTCTCAGGGATTATTCCTCTGAGTTTACTTGATTTTAGTTTTCAGGGAGTCATTTGAATGCCCTGTGAATTCTCCTCCTTAAACAAACACTCAGGACCACAGAGATGAGAGCTGCCCTCTCATCTGTAGACTACCAAAGAGAAAGGAAGAGAATTAACAGTAATTGAGCGTGGACAGGCCAAGCAGTGCTCGAAGGGCTTCATGAACATCATTGTATTTTATCTTCACAAGTATTACATCCATTTAAACATGTGGAAACGGAGGCAAAGGGAAAGGAAATGTGTTTCCCAGGACCGCTGACCTGCAGGGCTAGTATTTAAACCTGGGTCACTCTAACTTTGGAGCACCTGGAGGCCTGCCCACATCTGCACAGCGCCTCGGTGTGGATTCAGGTGAACTGACTTCAGTCTGGGCTTTGTGGCTTTTGAGATCCCAAAATGGCAGTCCCTGGGTATGTTTCTGCTCTGTGGGCTGTTCCACTCTTCCCAGAGCTGGGTCTGCTCCCCCGCCCTCCTGACTCCCCGCAAGGGGGTCTGCCCATTGCATAGGAAGGACTTGCTGATGGAAAGGAATGGAGAAACTCACCTCCCCCAACCCCCATCAGTGCCTGATTGCATTTCTGTGGCCATCGGGGATGGAAGGTGGTGCCGGTTGCTTAGTTCTCCCAGCAGCTCAGCCCAACCTGTATGGGAAAGGGGAAGAGCCTTTAGAGGAGGCCAGGCAGGAGCCAGGCTCTGGCAGGAAGGCCCCCAAGGCAAGTGTGCGGGGAGAGGGGCTGGGAGATTCCAGCCAACGTCCACCTCCTTCTCCCCCCACACAACATTTCCTCGCACTTCAGTGAGGCCTTATGGAATTGGCTGCATCGGAGTGTGGATAACACAGCAAAAATCAAAGAAATAGCATAATACATTCTGGGTTTTGAGTTTCAAGGAAGTCTTTCGAAATGCATAGCAAGTGCAATAGATATGGGAGAACATACCATGAGGTAGATCGCAGCAGCTCTTAGGCGAAGGCTCAGAGAGATTCCCTGAGTTGGGGTGGGGAGGAGCCAGACACAAAGCAGAGGGCAAGGTGATATTCTAGGAACCAAGAAAGGGGCGCAGGGGGGTGCCCTGAAGAAGTAGACAGACACGTGTGGCCAGGGGGGCCTCTGGTTGGGAACAAAAGACAACACGGCAGTGACTGGTGTGAAGTGATGGCCGAAGACCCCATGATGAATTGTGGGAGGTCTTGGAAGAGGCCAGTGTGGACAAATGATGTGGGCAGAAGGGAGCACACTATCCTGCCCCCTAACCCCAAAGCACTCTGTTAGCCTTCCCCACTTTCATTAGGTGTCACACCAATGAAAATGGTAGGACCCTCAAATTTCCTGGTGCAACTGAGTTCTAAGAAAATGAAGTTCTATTTCTTGCATTTCTGAGTTTGGAACTGAGGTTCATACCTGCTCTCTGACCCAGGCACCCCCTGGCCCAAGACAGACCTCCACCACCCCATTCCTCTCTGCCCCACTGTGCATAGAGTCTACACCCTCCCCTGCTTACCCCAAGGCTGCTGTGCACCTGTCCACGGGTGTCTCTGCCACTCAGAAGATTCCTCTGTACCACTGCATGCTGCACACATATGAGCTTCCACATAGCCAGGCCTGTTCTCCTGGAATCTTGGGCTTCAACCTGCCCCATCATAGGACAGCAGCCCCGGTGACAAGACCAGCCCAGCCCAGCCCAGTTCCTCCAGTAGAGGAAAATGTTGGGGCAGGACAGGCTAAAGGGAAGGGACCATATCCCCCACCCCGATCTCTGCGAACACCATATCAAAGGTTTGGCCACCCAAGATACTGGGCTCTTCCAGACCAGATAACCATTCCAGTTTGACAGGCACCCACAGCCCCCCCGGTACGTGCCTTTGACCTGCCTCATAGTTCTGTTTTCCCTTTCTTTTGGGATCCCCTGGGCTTCTATTCCTCCTCCCCACCTGGCTCGACAGATGCCACCCAGCCAACATTTTCCAATACTGCAAGAAGCAAGCTACAGGATGCCCCCATGTCATGGTATTTTTAGCTTTCAAAACCTTGGAATCATTTCAGGGCGAACAATAGTTTGAGATACCCTGGAGCAGTGGTTCTCTTCCTTTTCCTCCTAAAGACCCGTGTTGGTCTTTCTACAATATCATTTGAGACCCTCCCACACACCAGGCTCTGTTGTAGGGAACGGCATCCGCCACAAGCAAGGTCTACAAGGTCCCTGCTCTGGAAAAATGCACATTCTAGCCCAGAAGGGCAGTCATGGGGATGTGCCACCCAGATCCCCCTTCAAGAAGAGACTCGTTGCCTGGCTCAGAGGACCACCGCACGCTGACAGCCTCCAGCCACTGGTGTCTTCGAGGTCATCTTCAGCTTTTAGGCTGAGGTCATGTTGCCCTTGAGGCAGCCCTGGCCAATGACTGAGCGAGGTGGTGGCATAAGGACCAAGCCATTTCCACCCACAAGAGCCATCTTCAGTGAGCATTCCCTGTTCTGGAGCTCCCCACAGGCTGGCAGAGACTGTTCAGGTTGTCTTCAACACCCTTTGTTCCCCAAAGGTGTTATTCCCTGATAACCTCCTAACTCCATCTCCACAGTGGCTTCCTGGGGAACCCAACTGGTGCGTGGGGGACACACACACAAGCATGATTATAGGCAATGACACATGCTATAGAAAGAGAATCGGGCAATAGGATAGAGGTTGACTTGGTAAGAGAGGACCTCATTAGCTAGATGTCAGGGGCAGCCAGCCTCTCAGAGAAGGCGACATGTAAACTGAGACACGGTGAAGAAGAGCCAGCCACACTCAGAGCATCAGGGACAGGGCTCCAGGCAGTGCGGGCAGGAAGAAGTGTGTTCGAGGCAGAGAAAGAGGCAACTGGATGGAGCACGCTGTTGAGTGACAGGAAGTTGAGGAGATATGTCCAATGGGACCAACAGAGCCTTAGGAGTCCCACTTTCCTCCAACCGAAGTTTGAGGATGACGGTCCTGTGTGCAAAGTCAACTACGATGAAGCAATAAAATATGGCTATAAGTTGTCATCGCCGCACTGCTCATGGCCTCTTAGCAGAAGTGGCTGCGACCTCCATGAGACAGGCTGGCAGTGATGGGCAGCTCTGGCCACTGGCAAAGCATCTCGGAAGGCAAGGGAGCGAAAGGGACGTTGCTATGTTAGTACCTGCTCTGATTTGTTTTCAAAAGTGAATCACTCGCAAACCTCTGGGTGTTAATCATGGCCAGTCACTCGTTCCCCTCCTCACGGGTGATGGTGACACACTCACATGTCATGATGACCTGAAGGAGAACTGCTTCCTTGGGTGGGGGAGTGGGGGACAAGGTGCACAGGATTTCAGAGAGTCTTTCCCTAAATCAGTGGGGCAGTTTTGTCCCCCAGAGGCTATTTGGCAATGCCTGAGGACATTTTTGGTTTTTGTAATTTGGGGGTGGGCGTGCTGGAGGTCAGGGGTGCTGCTAAACATCCGACAAGGCACGGCCTGGCTCCACCACAAGGGATGATTCAGCTCCAACTCCAAATGTCAACAGTGCCGGGATGCGTTTGAGAAGCCCTGCCCTAAACCAAGAGGCAGACTGTTCACCTCCGAACCAAGGGAGGCTGTCCACAGGGCCTTCGGGTGAAGACCTGCCGCAGAGTTCGGTAAGTACAACCTTTGGGGCTTCCTCGGTGTCATTCTGCAAACTGCAAACGCCTCTGGCTGTTTGTGCCTTCCTGCTCACTGTAGTTTAAATGCCAAGAAAAGCTTCCTTAAAAGAAAGAGTTTTAACCTCTAAGACTGCAGACTCTCCCTCACTGGTGATCTTCTAAGGCTGGCTGATAGGCTCCAACAGGGTAACAGACCCAGCCAGAGACAGGGGGACAGACGGGATGACCCACCCCCAGAGGAGGTCCTTTCCAGCCAGGCATTCCTGTGATAATAATGTAAAGTGTGGCAGAGTGCTGCATTTTAATTAATTTTAGTCCCTTTCAAGACCACAGTTATTATTATAAAAACACCGATAATACCAAACACATGTCGAAAGTACACCGCCGGCTGCAGCCCTGGAGACCTGGGGACGTGCTAAGTCATATGTCATCTGGGGTGGTGAGAAATCAGCAGGCCCCCTCCCCTGTGCCCTCTGAGACCCCAACACCCCTCTCAATAGGCCTGCTCTCCCTCTGTCACCAGCCGAGCCCCCCATCTAGCCCGGCTCCCCACCCCCACCAAAGCTCAACACCCCCACTCCGTCCCCACAGAAACAGCCAGGGTGGGTGGGGCGGCAGGCCTCTGGAAATCCCGGTTTAATGATTTTATTAAGAAAGTGGGGGGAGCAAAGAAACGGCGCATTCTCTCATTTTGGAAGAATGCTTCATTATCTGCCTTTGCAGAGTGTGAAACACCTCATTGGGCTGTAGCCAGCCCTGAATTATTAAGTGAGATGCTCAGCATCTGCGCGCTCCCCTCCCCCGGCCCCCCGCCCACCCTGCTGGGTTGCAGGGGTGGAGGGGGGAGGTCGCAGTCCCACCTTCAGGTGAAGGCTGGGCAAGTCCGAGAGCTACAGAGCTGCACGGGCGTCATCCATCCAGGCCTGGGACCCCCTTCAAGGGCTCTTGCCCTGAAAATACTCCCCTGGGAACAGGTCTAGTTCCATCTCCACTCTTGCGAGAGACCATGTCTCCTGCATCCTTGGCCTCATGTTGGTCATTGCTGGTTCCCATGTGCCCTTTCCCTCATGAAACAGCCTGACCGTATTTCAGAAGTTAGAAAGTTCCTTCCTAACCAAACAGAGCTAGAGATACCTGCATGTCGTGACTGAATAAGAGTTTGCAAAAGTCTTCCACATCCACGGTCTTGCCTGTTATCATCTCCTCTTAGAGATATTGTTGTTCCCATTTTACAGACGGGAAAAGTGAAACCCAGAGAGGTTAAGTGGCACTTCCAAGGGCACACAGCAATTATGAGGCAGGGGCTCAGGGTACACGGGGCTCCCTAGCAACACAGTCTCCCTATAACTATGTACTGATCTGCCCCGGGACAGGCAATCCCCAGCCTCTTCCAATAGCATCCTTCATGGATGCTCCCTCCAAACCTGGGGCTCATGTGGCCCCTAGAACATGGAATAATCTGGGTGCCATGTTCCAGATCATAGCACCCACAGTCAGAAAGCGTCCACCTTCAGTTCCATGACACTCGGGTGCAGGGTTGGCCCTTCCCCAGCCGTCAGACACCGCCTCTCCTGCTGGGTCCTCTCCTGGGCACAGGGGCTCCACCTCTGCACTTGAACATCTGGACCCCTCACCCCTCTCACCACCCTGCCCTGCAGGAATCCCTGCAGTCATACACACCTCCACCCTGTCCAGGGCATTGACAGGCAGGCCAGGCTTGGATTTTATCTACGGAAAACCAAAATTTTGTCTCTTGCTCAGTTGTGGGTTTGATCAGCCTCACCTTCTAAACAAAGACCTGGGTGGAGAGCTTCTTGAGGATAGTCCCTTAAGAAGAAAAAGAAAGAAAGAAATGAACACCTCTTGGCACTGTTGTATACTGTATGATTAACTCATTTAATCATCACAACTCCATGAAGTAGGTGCTAGTACTATGCCCTTTTCATGAATAGAGAAACTGAGGCACAGTGTGATCAAGTAACTTGCTCAGGGTCACATCACTAGCAAGTGAGGGAGGGCCATTTAGACCATTGAAAACAAAACCTACCAGGGCGCAGGAGAGTCATACTTGCCCAGACAGTAGCGATTTCCCCAGGAATATTTCCAGGAGGATAAAACCACCTTTTCATTCTCTCAAGTGCCCACTAGCTGTGGGAGCAAGGCAGCATCCCCATGGACTAATCTGTCGTACACACTGTTGTTAAGAGTACACAGCCATGCTATCTGCCTTTGCTTTTCTTTTCCATAGCTGCCTGACAGTCATTAATGCCGGCTGCTGTGACAACGCGCCTCTCATCTCAGTGGTTTCACGCAATAAAGGTTTACTTTTTCATTCTCATCACAGTCCAAATGGGTGTTGGGTAGGGAGCCTTCCAAGTGGGATTCCAAGGGATTCGGGGTGTCCGGTTCCGTGGCTCTTGCTGTGCCGCCATACTCTCCGGCGGTGACTCCATGAAGGAAAAGAACAAGCATGAGGCATCTTGACGACACTGCCCAGGGCAGGACTGGAGTGGAGTGGCTCAGCTCTGCCCACGTTCCGTCGGTCAGCAGCCGGTCAGAGGCCCAACCAAGGAGGACTCCCAGCGTGCCCAGGAGGAGAATGCGGCACGGTGACATCTCGCCGCTCTCCACCAAACCAGTGAATCCACTTCGATATCCTCACTGTTCCTCCATTGCACGCCCTGCTAGTCTCTCCGCCGCGATGCTCAGGACCGAGCAAACGCCTCTAGACATGGCCCCCTCGCGCCAGAAGACCCTGTAACATCACCTCTCGGGGTCTGGACACCATATGTCTATTAAGGCAGCCTACAAATTGTATTTTAGCATTTTTAGCAACAGTCACACTGTTGGATCATATTATGCTTGTGGTCAACTATAACCTCCAGATCTCTTTCATGTGAACTGCTGCCAACGGAGGGCTCTCTAATCTAGTTCTTGTGCTTCTGAATTTGAAACCACATGAAATTGAACAGCAATAGTTGAACGTCTTCCATCTTGTTGGGTTTGGCTGAGCATTTGGGTCTATGGAGATTATCAGGAATCCTGGCGCTTCCCTCCATCCCAGAGGCTGCGCTCCTAGGCCAGCGTCATCGTTAGCCTCTGTCTATCTTCAGGCATGTCACCCATACAAATTTAGACGAGGATGGTGACTGAGAGTATGACTGTGATTTGCAATGAGCCTTTGATTGAGATCTTGGGTGCGGTCGTTTAACCATCTGGGAATCTGCCGAACAAGACCATTACTAACCAGCTCGCATTTACTCCGTTAACCAGACAATGAAGTCAAATAAAACCTCATTCATTTAGTGCTTTCTCTTTGAAAGTATCTCGTTTCCCCCAATATATCATTCTTATTGAATTCGGTATGCTCTAAACCCTAACTAATCCACAGTCATGGTGACATCTGAAGTCACACAGCTTATTATTAACAGAACCCACGCTGGAGTTTAGGTGTGTGGATTCCCAGTGCCTTCCACCATCCAGAATGTAACGTGCACGCCGCGTACCAAGAGACAACCGCAGCCCATGGCCTCCAAGCAGAAACTGACCCCACTGAAGTGGCGCCATGTGGCCGTTAGTACCTCCTCTGAAATGCCCGCATACTTTCCAGCTTGCGACTTCCCATCCATCAATCCACCTCTTTGCCCTTCCAATTAGAAAGACAAGAAATATTACTGCCAAATACCGTGTTGGGCAAACTACCTGGAGTCATTCAAGCATGACTCACATCACGTGCGTGTTCATGTTCATCATGTGCTTGGGGAAAGGCCCCCTGGGGACGTCCGTGACACCCATCAAGTCCCACCTCCTCGTGGCTCCAGAGGTCAAGCTCAGTGGGGAAGGCTGGTCTGAATTAACAAAAGCCTTTGCCACAGAAAGCTGCGGGAGAGAGGGAAGCTCGTGATTTCTAAGGACACAGTGCCTCTGCTTCGAGAGCATGGCCAGGAAGCGGTTCCAAGGGATGTGATAAGAATCTGCCCTAATTAACATGCTAACCGTTTCCAAATAGAGCTTTCTAAGGGCTTGAAAAGCTTCTACCCTCCAGTCAACCAAAAACCTCCCCCTCTCCATTAAATATTGTTTACATCATTAATTTCCTGGACGAACCCTTTTATCATGGAAAATATGAAGGTGAACCTGAAACACAGTGAAATTATTCTGAATTCTTAATGAATTAAATCCCTAGTAATTACAATAATTTTTTTTAAAAAAAAAATCTGAGCTCATAGGATCTCACTGAAGAATAGGAGAAAATCATCCAAATTCAAGTAATTTTTTTTCAAACTCTAGACTCACGTGTCTTTTGTTAAGCTTTTTTTTTTTTTTTTTTTTTTTAATGCTAACATGTTTAACCAGATAACTTTATAGGTAGGAATCAGACACTGGACTATTATCTCAGTTAATCTTCACAACAACCAGTCAGAGCGAATTAGCCCCATTTATAGATGGGGAAAGTGAGGCTTAAAGTGGTCACACAGTGAGCACTTAATCTGGACAAAACCAGCTATCAGACTCCAGCCTCTGACTCCAGCAACGCTTGTAAGATAATGTAGGAAGTGACTAAAGCCTTTATGCTTTTTGAGCTTTTTTGAAACCTTAAAAAAAAAAAAAAGTAGTGGCTCCAGAAAATAAAGAACTATTATACAAAGCCTCTTTTTACCAAATATTTAATTAAATATTTATAAAATAACACTGCTAACAAGCCCATGGTCATTTAACGCAATTCTCAAATAGTTATCAGTGAATATAATAAAATTTAAATCACGTAACCGTTGGCCCTCCCTGTGTGAGTTCTGCATCTGGGCCCAAGGTGAGTCACATCTACAGACAAGGAGCAGAGGGAGGCTGACTGTACATCTATTTTCTTAAATCTCAAAGTTACAAAAAATTATAAAGACCCCCCTCATTCTCCCCCCCCCAATAAATTATATTCAATGCAGGGTATGGGTACATTTTAATGTTTTTGATAGAATGAAGGGTGAGGCCTCCGAAAATAAGAAGGCTTAGGGGCTACTACTGTAATTTCTGAAAACGTCCATGGAGTCTAGAGCCTCGCCTATTAGCTTCCTGCTACACTACATTTTGTGTCCGAGTTCATGTTTCTCCATCCCCGCCATGAAACATAGGCCTGTTGTTCTCCATAATTTTTCCATGAATTTACCCGTCAACATCTTCTGTATCTCTGCTTATCGTGTACACTCAAGTTGAATGTATAAAACAATATTTCTTTATCGATAGCTGACAATACTCTAAAATTAGGGATTTGGGGTAAGTCCGAGGGCCCTGGAGAGAGCGTGCTGTTAGCTCATGCTGTATTTCGCGACGATGGGGGCTTGGGCCGGACAAACGGGGACGCGCACTCTGTCACAGATGCAACAGTAACTCGGCCCAGCGCAAAGGGACCACACCGCCCCTGGAGGAATGAACCAGGCTCGTTCCAGGAGGAGCTGGCAGGGCCAGTGGCACAGACAGTTTGCCCGACTTCACGCCCACCCGCCCTCTGCAGGGAAGTCACGTGCAGTGTCACCGATCACCAGAGCCCCGGCTTCCCGGAGGCAGTGTCCAGCCCAGCAGTCCTGGGCATTGGCCTGGCAGCAGGGACACTCTCCACCTCCCGTAGACCTTTTCTCTCCATCAGACACCCAATCGAACAAGCAAAACCAACTTCTTGATTTAGAGAAAGTTCCAGAGAACCCAGCTAAAGGGAGGTGGGGGGCGTCTCGGGGTTGAGCTCCAGTAAGCCTTGCTCAGCACCCCTTGAAACAGACACCAAGAGCACTGACGTTTTTAAGAGTATTTTTGAGGAAGACACTTTCGAATAGATACCATCTGACTTCATTAGGCAACTCTGGAAGCTCCGTGAGGCAGAAAACTTCAACTGCAGTCAAGGCGAGGTTCAGAAAAGTTAAGGGGAGCAGGGGGAAAGCCTCCGCTAGTCCCAGCCCTCCAGACCCACGGGGTCGTCCTGTTTTCACTACACCGATGGCGCTGGCTTTCACACGCCGTGGACGGAGCCTCCCAAGAGAGTCACCAGCTCACATCCTCCACTGCAGGATACAAAAAACCAGAGACCCAGGCCTGCTGGCACAGTGCCCCGAATTACCCAAGCTCTTGACTCCAACACAGTGTTTGTGCGTCTAAGACCTGGTAACTTGAACTATGCTTCTCATTTTTGCCCTTTAAAGTAGACCAGGAGCCTGACTCACAGCTAGCTGTGCTGGAAGGTGTGGCCACCCCGCCCATCCGCCCCTCCCACCCACAGCCACCCCTGCCCTCCCAGCCCCGGGCGGGGCAGGCCGGAGGCTTCCTCGCCAGACTAAGCCCCGTTCTCTGCACACATTAAACTGGTCACTGGTGCTGCCACGTGGCTTCTGGCCCTACATCAGCTTGGGGCTCCTCGTGGAGGGGCAGCCGGCAGCCTGTCTTAGGGCCAGACTGCTGCATGCTCCGCCCACCTTGCACTTCCCAACACAGGTAAGTCTCCAAGACACCTGAGACCCACGCAGCAAACACAGGACTCTGCCTGCTAGATGGTGGGCATCTTGATGGCATTTAGGGGACCTGGCTCATCTCTAAAACCCTTATTGTGTCACTGAGGTGACCTCTCACCTTGACCTCACCCATATGTCTATTCAACAGGCATTTGTTGCTCCCTGTCCCCAGCCAAAGCCTGTATTAGGCACCTGGGATACTGAGTCTGTGCCTTCAAGAAGCTCACGGTCTGGTGGGCGAGACGTGTAAGGAAACAATTCCTATTCAAACTGGGGGAAGCACAGGGTAAACTGTAAACCCAGAAACAAAATTGGTTAACCCATATAAACCCAGCCAGGAGTTCCATGCATTTAACTCATCCAGCCCGGCCACTCCCACCACAGCGCTCCTGAGCTCGCAGGTGGGCAGAGGGGCTTTCCAGCCAGACTAAGCCCTGTTCTCTCCACGAGTTAGAAAGGAGGCGATGCGGGAGGAGGTGATGGGGTAGGGGAATCTTAAAATCTGGTTCACAGTCTGGTTCCAACTGGGGCTCTGCTGGGTCAGTTGGGGCCAGCCCCATGCACAGAAACTCTTGCCCAAGTTCATGCCAGTGGGTGTGGTCTCTCAGGAGCACCGCAAGGGCCTGCAGAGCCCTCACCCCAAGTCAGTCGCTTTCTCCCAGGGTGGTGGCAGGTTTCCCTAGAACCACGGGCCTGGGGGAGCAGGGGGAAATTCTTATGAGAGCCCCCCTCACCAAAGGCAGAAGGGTGGCTGGAAGTGTGAACCCCAGACATGGGCTTCTCAGGACCTGGTGGCCTTTGGGAGGCAGGGGTATGGGGACCAGTAGATAAGCCACGAAAGGGCAGCTCTCCAGGTCTGCAGAGAGCGAGATGACGATTCGGCTTGGCGGCCTTCCCGGAGGATGAGACACAGTGCAAACCTCAAGGCTGGTGGTGTTATTCCAGACGCCGGGCTGAGCTTCCCTCCAGTCACATCAAGACTCAGCTGTGCCCAGGGAATGTGTCCGCACATGGGGACGAGGGCCACCTCCCAGCCCCAGCCAGCCTCCAGGAGCACAGGGCCAGCAGCAACGAGCTTGACTTTCAACCGGACCCTGTGACTAAGTGCAGACCCAGGCCGGGCTTTTCCCAAGGGAGGCCCAGGCAGGCACGGCTCAGTCACTTGGCTCCAAAGGGGTCCCCCGGAATGGGGTCTGAGGGAGGAGGGTCTGGGACAACCACCTGCAGGTGGGTGGGTGCAAAGCACAGAATTACTGAGGAGGAGGGGGCGGGACTGCAGGACATAGGACATGCACCAGGCGCCATAGCAGGGGCTTCGCATTCATTTTTTCAGAGCATCTGAATCATGCCGAAAAGTGTGAATTGTTCTCAGTTCTCAGCTTACAGATAAGGAAGCTGAGGCCTGGAGAGGCTAAGTCACCAGCCTAAGGTCACCGGCCCAAGTGACAGCACTGAGACCAGAGGCTGGTTCGTCTGACCCCAACATCCCCATTCTCCTAAGGCATAACCTCGCCTGAAAAAAAGCACCTCTTCCTCCACTTCGCCCCACCTTCCCGGGGTAGAAAAGATTTTCCATCTATCCCAGGGGCAGAGACTTGGGCAGGACAGTGCCAAGGAGGGAGAGCTGAGAGCTGGGCTGAGGCTCAACAATGCAGGTGGCTCGGCTCAGCCACGGGCACGTGGGCGAGCCCAGGAAGACGGCAGCACCTGCAGGGTGGGCTCCCGGGCCCATCCGGCCAGTCCTCACCAGATGCTCTTCCCCACAGAGGACCTCCCAGAGGGCCAGGTTCCATCTCCCACGTCCTGCCAGCTCCATGGAGCCAGGCAGCAACCTCTGTGCCAGCCTCAGAGGTGGCTGGGGACACTGGTGCCTGGCTCAGGGAGGCTCCAGGAAGCCCTGGTCACGGCTCACTGCACTCAGCCGTGGGATTAAAGGGGCTCAGAGTGAGGACAGCCTGCAAGGCTGGGCCTGCAGGGCTCCTCTGGAGCAGGGCCAGGTGGCCTTCCTTCCTCTAGGCTGGCCGGCGGGGCACCAAGCAGCCTGAAGGAGCTGTGGACAGAGAACAGGGGCTGAGTTGGCCTCGGTCTTTCCTTCCAGCCGCCACAAAGGGAAGGGCCCCTCGGGAGCTGAAGGTGGCCTTTCCCGGGGAGAGAAGGGCTCAGCATGGTTAGGGCCCCTGGACAGGGCATCTCGGCCCAGCCTGTCGTGGTGTTGGCTTGCTCGGCGGATGGCGTCCCACCCGGGTTTTGTTGAGGGTGAATCACTTGGAAAGAGACCTGTAACTGTATCCTGCAGGAAATCGCAGGCCGAGAGCCAGAGAGAAACCAGGTCAAGCTTCATGGAATCAGGCCACCAGGAAGGAAGGCGAGGAGCCCGGCGTTTATGGAGTGTCTTCTCCACGCTGGGCAAACTCTGCACATGGAACGCGGCACTCTTCCAGGGAGGTCAGGCTCAGCCTCGTTTTGCAGATGGGCCAAGACGCCGAGTGAGTGGCAGGTGGCACAGCTGGAGTGCACATCCAGGTGTGCACGACTCAAAGGTTGGGACTCCAGCAGTCACACCCAAGACCATCCACAAGTCACTCTGAGGTGGCCTCTTCTCGCCAGCACCCTCCTCTGAGCCCCAGTTCAGGAGCTTAGCGACAGCAGCAGACAGCACCGACGTCTCTCAGAGCCCCCGCATTCTAAGAGGCAGTGGACAGCGGGGTTCCAGAATGTTCAGCCCAGCTTGAATCCCGCCTCCGCACTCAGGAGTTGTGTGACCTTGGGCAAGTGTCTGAATGAGGGATTCTCTGCAAAATGGCGAGGCCAGTGCTTGCACATTGCGAGTGTTCCATACATTTTTGCTCTTAGTATTATTACAGTCATTAATATTGACATCACCAGACCTCCCTTCACCAAATGCCTCCTCTACACCCCAAGCAAGGAGCAGGTTGCTCACCCGTCAGGGGAGTCCTGCAGAGGGAGCTGGGCTGAGAGATTGAAAATAAACACTCCTCTTGCAGACCACCCACCTCACCTCCTGCCCCGCCCACCGCCAATGGGGCAGAGAGTACAAATTCCTCCACTCAGTGGAGTCAAGGCAAACATGCTTTTCTTCTTCAAGGGAGAGGAGGCCCCAAACCCCCACCCTGAACTTCACCCCTTTCTTAGGTGCAGCACCACCTGATGAACCCGGGCTGGAGTCAGGAGCCCACATGGCCTGGGGAACTCTGAAAGGAAGATTGAAATCAGACTCAGATACCCTGGAAAGGTCCCTAGAGACTGGGCCGTCCTTCTATCTCCTGCCCGGCCCAAGCCCAGACCATGTTGAGATGTCAAAAGTCCATTCTATTTTGAAAGACAATAGCATCTTCCCCTCCCTCACTCCTCACTGGCCTCCATCCAAACACAGAATTGCTGTAGGTCGGTGGGTTCCGATAATGAACCCCTGTTCCTCCAGGGAAGCCTCTGTCTGTGTACCCCAAGGCCCCCATGCTGTAGCCATTTTTCCTGCACCTTCTTAGATGCTCAGAACACAGTGGTCCCGGTACCCCGACCCCAGCAGCCCCCAGCCAACGCCCACGGGCACCGTCCAGGCAGCAGGCTCTGCTCCGTAGCACTGGGGCTCGCAGGAATGAATTTACTTGCAATTCTCAAGGCTCACCTCCTTTGTTCCCACCCTTCACGACTCCCCACAGCATGCCAAATAATACCCCGTTTTATATGGAAAACACTAAAATAGGATCACACCTTTTAAAAGATATTTCTACCTCACAGCCTGAAATCAGACTTCACCTTTCTCCCATTCCCTACAACCACCATGCCAGGCCCCTCCCTGCACGCATGCACACACACGCGCACACACACACACACACATGCACACACCCCGTTTCGCTACCAGACTTCCCTAAGCCACTTTAATTGAAAAGGCATGATTTAGGCTAATTGACAGCAGATGGGTTCGGCTGCAAAATTCAGAGAAGCATTTGCTCAACATGATTTACAGCAACGAGGCAAAACTTTCTCCTTTTTATATCTTTCTTCAAGTTCCGAGGCCAAAACAGCTCAGCAGAAATGAGAGGAGAAAAAAAAGTAATTAGTGTTTAATTTTTTAACAATTTTTAACTCCCTTTTTAATTGCTTTACATAAACCTGTCCTAGAATTTTACAGCCTTCAAATCTCTGTCTAAGTCTGGTCCTTGTTTCTGGTTTTAATTACAGGGAGGCTTGTCTGGCACATTAAATTAGAAGAAAAAAAAAAAAGGCACACACAATTTCAGAAATATTTTGCTGTTGGACTCCCAACTGAACATCTACTATTTCAGCGTGCGAATGCGAAGGCCCTGCCGGGAGGGCTTTGGTAGGAGAAGATGTGGACCAAGTGCTTCTGCGACATTGTTGCATTGACCAAAAACTATCTCTTAATGTTACCAGGAGGGAACGAGCAGTCCGGAGACAGCACCTCATGGGCCATAGTGGCCCCTGGACGTTCTGCGATGGTTTCAATGTAACTGGTTTCCCACAATGGCTGGGTATGTACAGACTTTTGCAGGCTTTGGTCAGATTTTAGGTTCTTATTTCAAAGCCAGGCCGTTGGATCTCATGCTCACTTCTTAGTAGTCCGTTTTAAGCAGGATGGCCGCCAGAGAGCAGCGCCATGCGTAAGAGACTAGGCAGGGTTCACCCGAGGGGAGAATCCAGGTAGCAGATTCAGGGCACAGGATTGATTCCCAGGTGGCTGTGGGCATCCAAGTTTGCATACTCTTCACAGAGAGAGGTCAAGCGAAATCTGACTTGCACTGACCAAAGGAACTTTCTGTGCTGTCCAACATGGGAGCTACCAGCCTATTTAAATTTGCATAAGTGAACATTAAATGCAATTTAAAATTCCCTTGCAGTTGCAGAAGCCACATTTCAACAGCTCAGTAGCCTCACGAGGCTAGTGGTGACATGACATATGCAATGGCACAGATAGGGGACCTTTCCGTCTCCAGGAAAGTTCTATCGGGCAGGGCTTAGATCTTCGCCTTAGACCTTTGCTATTCCAAGTGTGGTCTGAGGTTAGCCACGTGAGCATCCCCTGGGGGCTGGTTAGAAATGCAAGATCGGGAGCTGCACCCAGGCCTGCCAACCCTGAATTTGCATTGTCACAAGACCCCTGGTGACCCAAGTACACATGAAAGTGTGTGGCCTGCTGGCTGGTGAGGATGACATCTCAGAATGTCCCAGCGTAGCCTGGAAGAGCCCTTCCAACTTGCAGATTGCATGTGACCCTCTGGGTTGGGGAATTATGGCCCATTTCTCTACTTCTTGAAGTTTTTTTGTATCTTCTGGATTTCTGCAGTTGCTTTTACTTTTTAAAAGAAGCCTAAGAAAATTATTTTACTAATGCAATGACTTTGTAAAACATTGTCTTACCAGGAATATATAGACTTCCTTGGATCCAAAGCCCTACCTACCTTTAACGTGGAGAGCCAGCATCTGCCCCACTGACACGGGAACCTACAGGGGAAGAAGGTCACGTCCCCAAAGCAGTGGCTGCCTGGGGCCTGTGGCAGGGCAAAGGGGGGAATATTCTTCCACGTGAGCCTGCAGGCAGGGGAAGGCGTGAAGATGGGAATGAGGGGTGGCATGTCATAAAATGTCCTCGGGACATAAACCCTGCAGGGCCCAGCCCCCTACCCCCTGCTTGAGTTCATTAGCACGGAGACCCCCTTGGCAGCCCCTGCCCGTGCCTGCCCGCCCTGGGTTCCTCAAGGACTCCTGCTGGGGGCCAGAGGGCTGCCTGGCGCCACTGGGCGAGCAACTTTGGGGATGGAGCCAGGCCAACACCGGCTCCCCACACATGGTCATTACCTCCCGAAAACCCAGGAGTTATTACAATTAAAACACATTGCAGGGGGGAGTGAGGGCTGGGGGAGGTCCCTTTAGGAAGGAACACTGGGATTAAAAGAAATTAGAGCGGTTGTCGTGGCAACACAGCCAGGCCGGGCCTACCCTGTGATTATTTCAATGGGAACAACGGGATGAGGGCAGAGTGGGGCTGGGACAGAGGGTGCGGGGAACCGCGCGCCCAGCTGCACGGGCGAGAGCCGTGCTTTTCCCTCAGGATGGGCGGCGGCCGGGAAAATCCTCCTGAGGCTGCCCCTTGCTGGCTTTCCTGTTCTCTGTAGCGACCACTTATCCCACGGAGCACAGCGTCAATGGTCCTCTGTCCTCCAGGGGGTCCACACCCCAGTCCTCTGTGATCCCTTTCTTTTTAAAGTAGGAAAACTCCAAGAGGGCCCCAGCTCTCTGGGCTTCGTGGGCGGAATGGCCTGGCCCGGATTCCTATGTGCTCAACCTGGCGATTAGGATCCCCCAGTGAAACCCAACCATCTCTGTTTCTAGGTGGCCTGGAAGCAACCTGAAACAGAAAGCAGAGGTGTGTGTGCGGGAGGGGCTGAGCGACAGGCAGTGGGAATGTTCTGGAAGCAGGCCCATGATAATGAGCACGATGGAATCTGGCCTGGGACGCCTCCAGGTACCAGCACAGGATTAGGGTCTCTACGGAGTGGGAATCCCAGTTTGGCAGAGCGACAGGGCCTGCAGAAGAGAAAACAGTAATTAGTTCTCCATCTTTCTGCTTGTCTCAGCAGCCCCGAGCAGGTCTGGCAGACGGGCGAGGAGAACCTGTTTGGAAACCTCTAGGGGAGAAGAGGAGGGTGGGCTGGGAGGGGACGGGGAGTCCAGTCTGCAGCTTCGGAGCAAGTTCTTGGCAAGTTCCCACATCCACCACCTCACTTCCTACGGCGCCACCTTCGTGGGACTAACAGCAGGGGAGGCTCAGACACTCTAGATTGAATGGAGGGTTTCAGGTGTACCAGGCTGGCCTCGCACCCGGAAGGTTAATCTGCAAACAAATCCTTGTCCCTCCTTAGAACACACAGCTGGAGATCTCTGAGCTGCCTGGCCCGGCCAGGAGGTGCCATCTAGGAATATTCCACTCCCGGCCTCCCCTCCCTTTTGAAAGGTGATTATTTCCAGCCCAGGTAGCCCCTGTCAGTCATCCTGAGCCTTCAATGAAGCTTTCACTATTTGTATTTGCAAGGTCTTAGGTGTCTTCAGGGAAAACACAGTCTTGGAGGTCTTGGAGTTCGGCCTAAGTACAAGACTTGACTCAGTCAATGACTCCGTGTGACCTTCTGCAACTCACTCAACATCTCCATTTCCTTATCTGTAAAAACATCATCTAATTTCCAGTGTCACCGCGAGGAGTTCAGATAATGGACTTAAAATGCCTGGCTCTAGGGTAACCAGCCATCCCACTTTGTCTATGTCCGAGGGGACTTCTGGGATGCAGGACTTTCCATTTCAAAGTTGGACAGTCCTGGGCAAACAGGGACAAGTTGCCCACCATACCAGGCACAGAGTGTGCATGTAGCAGAGGCGGGCAGCTACTTTATGTAGGGGGCTTTATTGTTTTGTAAAATTCTTGCTACGTCATTATATATATGCAAAAGTATTGACACACATACATACACATACATGAATTTTCCAAAGAGCTAAGTTGGGAGGTAACTACTCACACTTCGAAAAGAATCGTCGCCTAGCAAAATGATCAAATGTAGCATCCTCTGCACAAGGTTGGGGACTCTGCCCAGATGGAAAATTCAGAGAAACTAAGCTGATGGATTGGAAAGCAACGGGAAATGCATTTCTGAGATCCTCTCATTTCTGGGGGAAACCCAGCACTTTCAGAAGACTGTTTTGCGCCCAGCTCTGCTGCGAGCCTGGCGCACCTGTGCCGTGGCTCCACCGTGCAGCGGCAGGAGACCCCACAGCCATTTGTTTGGGGAAGTGCTGTCAGGCCTGGGGGGTTTCAAAAGGCTCCGTGGTGCGCTCCCGCTGGATGGGAGCTCCGACTTGGCGTTTGCTTTTCATCACAGGAGCAGTCTGTTTATTTTCCTGCCTTCCCCTCAGTTCAGAGGGTTCAGACTGCCCAGCTTTCACCAACGCTGAAAAAGCTTCAGGTAGAGAACTCACAATCAAAAACACCAACATCGCATTGTCTTGCTGAAGATTTTATTTTAACCACTTAGTTCTTGGAAAAACGGGTGAAATGAGATAGGAGGGAAAGGAAGGGAGATGACAAAGGGATCACAACACCCTCCCTGTCCCCCCTACAGCCTCCACTTCAGCTCGAAAAGCCAGAGGTGATTGGCCTTGCAAGGGATTTTTAGAAGCAATGGAATGAATCACGCAGAAAAGACCAAGTTGCAACCCTAGGTAGTATGCTACCCCAGCTCTACCACAACCCAACCCCAGGCTGGGGCTCCCTGATCAGTAGGTGCAAGCCACCAGCTGAGCAAAGGGGGGGCGGTGAGGACCCTGAGTCTGTCCTGTCCTTCCCTCCCCTCCCCACCACCACCTGATGCTTTCAGGTGCAACCTGAGCCATGTGGCTACAGCCACCATGGGTTTAATGAACTTCACTCACTCCCAGTCTAAATTGGGAAGAGAAAGGGCCCAGCTGGAAACACATCCTGTCTCCTCATGGCGAGGTGACAGTGGGGCCAGGCACAGCAAGGGGCAAGGATATTGGAAGGTGCTGAAAAGGGAGAGCTCTCTCTTCTCCCCCATTGGAAGGATCAAAGTCCTTATCTAATGTGAAGAGGCCAGATCGCCTGGAGCTCCAGGAGCGCAGGCTCCTCCGCCCTGGAATTCCAGCTTCCCTCTAACTAACGCTAACAAGATCCCAGACCCCGGATTCCAGCAGGCCAGCCCCCTGGAGGCTAAGACTTTTACGGAGGGAGCAAACAATGCTGCCTGGGGTAGTCCAGACCTGCCAGGCGACATGAGCCTGTAGACACAGGGCAGTGTGCGAGGCGTTTGGCAGTGATGCCTGGTTTTATCATTTCTTGGACTGTTATTTGGTGAGAGGGGCCTTCGACATCTTGGATAACTAAGGCTCGGTCCTGCTTGGAAGAGACACTGAACCAAAGGATTCCTGGTCACCCCGCACACCTCCATCTCTACGGGAGCTTTGTTCTGCCATCGCACTTACCAAACTACTCGAAGTCCTTTCTTCCTTCTCTCTCACCTCCTAGAAGGCAAGACTGTGCTTTCTTTTGTGCCTTTGTAGCCCATGCAGACAGTAAGCACTAAATCAATGCTTGCTTACCGAAACAGGTTCTTTACAGCTCTTCCGTTATGCACGTCCCCAAGACACAGACCAAATCCTGGAATCCAAGAAAGCAGCCAGCTTCTCCCCACCGCTCGCTGCTCCTCTTCCACGCATTTTCCCAAAACGGGCTGGGAACCTGCCTCACTACTGTGCCACACCAATTCACAACAACAACAAACACAAACAAGCCCCAGAGAAGGAAACGAAGGGAAGTTGGGGGGTGGGGAGGATATAACCCTGAGGGGCAAGGAGGAGTGAAATGTGCACGTGTGCACACATAACACAAGTTCGCATATCCCAAAGCCCCCTGGGCAGAAACCAAACAGGAAATCTAGAATCATTTCCAAATGCATTTCCCCAGCTTGCCCTTCCCTCTGCCCCTGGGGGTAGGGGGATCAGGGATGCTCAGACTCAGCTCTTGGCCTGGAAGCCGCAGGAGGGCGGGGCTCTGATGGATTGATTGGCATTTCCTTCCCCTCTCTCCCCTCCTGACCTCTGGTGAGGGCTTCACCCTGGATGGCTGATGGGACGGGAAGGAAGCCTCTTGCCGTCCACACCGCCCAGGAGCAGCAGGGCTGGAGCTCTTCCACGCAGGCCTCCCACGGTGTTGGAGCAGAAGGTGACCAGCAGCTGGCCTCCCTCACCCCGCTCCGCAGAGAGCTGTGTGATGACCCGGGGCTTGGGGTCGAGACCTCCTGCTCTTAAGAAAACAGATCCGAAATTTTGGCATCAAAATAAAATATGTGCAGAGGAAATAAGTAACCCTCCAAGTGAAACGCAGGCCACAAGATTGAATTAAAATGTCCAGGCAGAAACTGGAGCTACAGTGACCATCGGTTCAAGTTCATCCCCCATGGGATATTCCTTTTGCTCTGAGCTTGGCCGAGGATTGCGCCCTTGCTCTGTGCAAGCTGCCTCAATGATCCATCCAAGGTCAGCAAGCTGCTTTTGCAAAGGGCCAGATATTAACAGTAAATATCTTAGGCACCATGGGCCGTACAAGCTCCGTTGCCTGTAGCATGAAAGTAGCCACAGACGATACATAAATGAATGGCCATAGCTGTGTTCCAGGGAAACTTTATTTATAAAAACGGACAGCTGTCCAGATTTGGCTTATGGGCTGTATTTTCCCAACCCCTGGCACAGATCATGAAGACAACAGAATAATACAAAGGTTCAAGCATATGGGCTTTGAAGTCAGGCAAACCTAGTTCCAGTCTCTGGCCGAGACTTATTAGTGCTGTCATCTTGGGCAAGTCACTTAACTCAATCAGGCTCAATTTCCTCATCTGTAAAACAGGATAATAATGCCTGCCTCACCAGGTTACTGTGATGATTACATGATCTAATGGATATAAAGTGCCTGACACTCAATAAATGCTGGCTGTTAATCATTCTCATTATGAGGAGAATTAAGTAGAGTCCAGGGAGGTAACTGTGAGCCTTTCATTGTTATTAGAAGAACCATTCTTACTGGAAAAGCCCCCTGAACACCTGGGTGATGAGGGCTGGGCGGAGTCTTCTGTGCAAAAAGTCATTTCCTACCATGTAATAGTTCACGGATTCCCTTCGTGATGCTACATCAGTGGTTGCACGTTAGAGTCATCTGAGAAGCTTTTAAATCTCGCTGCCCAGGCTGCAGCCCAGACCAATTAAACCAGAAGCTCCAGGAGCGGGAGACACCTCCAGGCACCCATATATTTCAAAGCTTCCCAGATGATTTGATTTCAAGGTGAAGCCCAAGCTGGAACCCGCTAGGCTTCGTAGACGGAAAGGACAGTCCTCGAGTTCTGTACCACTCCAGTTGTGGTCCAGCACCGGCATCACCTGGCAGCGAGGGAGATTGGCAGATGTCAGGCCCCAGCTCTGCTCAGCCTAAGCCCGCGTGTTCAAGCGTGAGGAACACCGCTGTTCCCCAGGGGCCCACACTTGGCTGACTGTTGGAATCACTGGCAGAGCTTAAAAATTTTGTAGACTTTATCACCAATTCACTGAATCAAAATCATCATGGGTGGCCCAGGCATTGGTACTTTCCCTCAACATTTTCTTTGAAAAATTTCAGACCTGTAGGAATGTCGTACCCACACACTTACTGCCCAGATTCTGTGATTGTCATGATTTCGCCGCACTGGCTTCACCATGCATCTATGCATTTATCCTCCACTTATCCATCCTTCAATCCAACTCGCTTTTTCAATGCGTGTCAATGTAAATTGCAGACATCAGGACACGCCATCCCTAAACACTTCAGTATGCACATTAATTGTTAACAAGGTCTCTAATGGATGCCTGGGCTGCGAACCCAGCATCCTACCTTGGGCATTCAGGAGTTACTAATCTAGCAACAATCTCTCTGTCCCAAGGGGACAGTATTTAGGACTTGGTAAAAAAGCATTCTTTTCCCTCCGATTCTTAAAAAAGTGGCGCTACAGCCTCTCAGTGCTATAATTTTTAGTATTAGATGATTCCTGGTGTTTGACCTTCTTCCACATTGCTCTTTAATCTCATCTTCTTTCTCCCTTGGTAAGACGTTACAGAACGGTCACACACCACTGTCTGTATTGCACCTCTATGGTATTTATTTAACGATGTCATTAAGTATGTTGGGCCATGTGTCCAAAATGTTCCCTGGTGTTTTCCCTCCAAAAAATATCTGCAGGCAAAAGAGTCCACAGTCTTGCAGCATTCCATCTGTGCAGACCAGTGGTGGGTCTTCCTAGGCAGTTTCCAATTCTCTAGTCAATAACCTTTGGTGTGGTCTGAGGGACGAGGTGCTGTATCGCCACCACTTCTGGGTTTGGGCACACCATCGAACAGACAGCAGCGGTTTCACCCACACCTCTGGTGTTCCTTCCATATTGGGTGTTCTTTTGACGGTTACCTGCCTAATACAAAGCTCCCAGCCCTGTCAGTCAGGATTGATGTGAAGTCAAAACTAATGAGAGATTTTTCTGGCTAGTTTAACCTAGAAAGGAGTCTGGCCCTAGGCCACCAGGCAGGACCATCTGTTCTGATCAACAGTTCGAGACCTTTTGGGAAGGAGGCTTACTGTTCCACTATTGCACCCAGCTTTTTAGGAATCTTCCAGAACCCTAGGGGCAGGGCTGCAGTTAGAACCAACTCAGCCTGTGTTCTTCTGCTCCTCCCCAAGGTACTTGGACAGTTGCCAAAGCCCTGGTGATAAATTAATAGGAGTTATTGCCCCTAAAGAATCGCCCAACCATTTTTAAATGCTCTTTTTCAACAATCTAGGAAAGGCGTGTCTCAGAGCGTGCACACGCCCAAGCCCCAAGTCACACCATCTCACAGAGAGAGAGATAGCTGGGATGGGAATAGAGCCCCAAGTCAGTTTTCCACCTACAAACACGAAAAGGCACATGGGTTCTTTAACTCCATCCTTGCTCACTGTTTTCCAGACCACCCACTCTCTGTTTGCACTGGTCCTCTAACCTTGAAACCCGATACCCTCCTTTTAGGAGCCACCCATGTTTAAGCAAATAAATACCCCAATGTAACCCACTCCCAGGGTATTCAAATAAATGTCCCAGGAAGGCGGGTGGGGGAGGGGGTGCTCTGGGCCTTCTAGCCACGGGCCTGCCCCAGCAGAGCATCCCTGGGCCCAGCTTCTGGGCAGGGCTGGCACAGTGAGACATGCCAGGCTGCAGAGGGAGGGCCTGCACCGGCAGGGCAGAGGCTGTGGCCACTGGAACTTAGGAAAGAGGAGGCGGGGCCGTCGGGTGGGGTCCAATCAAAGACTAAGACCTTCGAAACAAACGTGTGCAGAGATTCCCTGCGACTCCCTGTTACTCAGCCTTAAGCCTTTAAATCCCTCTACCCAGGGAGGGAGAGTGAAGAACCATTCGGGTGGGTGGGTGGGTGAGCGAAAACAGGGCTTGGTTTTTTGATGAGTCAGAAACACTTAAATATAGCCCAGACACTCGCCTGCAACGAGTGCAGCAGGAGAAACAGGAGTGAAGGAGCGACCCACAAGTCAACAACCTCCTTGCCTCTGACTCAGTGGAGAAAACCACTGAAGTTATTTGGTTTCATGGAACGTGGACAGCTAGGAATAAAGTTGCTGCTTTGTCACGAGTCCGTTGGTCAATGAATTGCTACTGAAAAGGATTTTCAAGCATAAGAGGGAAGATGGCAATTGCCTCCTTAAGACAACTTTGAGTAGCGGTGTCCTGCCAGGCTGGTCCAGGGGCTTAAGGATGGCCAAGGAAAGTGTGGACGGATTGTGCTGGAAAGCTGGCCCTGCCCCCTTAGTGCGTAGGAAGTGAGGAGGGAAAAGGAGACCACGTTTCAAAAATAAACACAAACCCCAAAATAAACACTGTTAATGGAAGTGACTAATCAAGGGTGTGCTGAACTTGGTGGTTCTTGATAAGATACAGGGGGAAATGCACTTGGAAAAACAGATCCCGTCCCCCTCTTTGGTAAATAAAGGGACGGGGAGAAGGTGGGGGGACTCGGGTTAGGACCTGGCCCAACGCTGCCCCAGAGGCTGGAAGCACAATTTCTCAACCTCTGCACTGGGACATCGGGCCTGGATCTACACTTCACTGTGGGGGCTCGCCTGTGCATTGTAGGGGTTTTTAGCAGCATCCCTACCCTCCGCCTGCTAGATACCAACTGTACCTTCTCCCCTAGCTGTGACAACCAAAAACGTCTCCAGACACTGTAAATGTCCCCTGGAGCGTAGGTAGGGAGTTTAAAATCGCTCCTGGTTGAGAATCACCGGTTTAAGATAAGAGGCGCAGCTCTTTTCAATGAGAAATGGCTTAAAAGGATCTTACTCAGGGCCAGCCCAGGCCCAAGCAAAATTGTGGGGCTAACTCAGTGTCCCTTGTGCAGACCTGAAATTTGTCCCTCTGCAGCACTTCTTACCATAGCTGGTTTTCCCTGTCCAGGTCCTCTGGCCACTCTGCGCTCCTGGCAGTCAGGGAGAAAAACAGCGAATGAATGTGCCAGAGCCGCCATGCCCACCTCCAGCACATACGGCTCTTTGGGGCAGCCCCAGCCTCATGGGCGCAGGATTGGTGAGCAAAGGGGCCCCCCTGCAGGGAGAGTGGAGAGAGAGCAAGAAACACCACGTCTGCCTGGCTGGCAGCTGCAGCCCTGCATGAGGGCACAGGGCTGGTACGATGCCCCCTGGGGTGGATTTCGGCCCCACTAGCCCGTGTCTGGCCTGACGCCTATGGGCATTACATAAAGCGCAGCCCTGACAATCTGCCTAATTATACGAGGACCAGCTAGAAAGCACAGTTTGCCATTGTCCCTCATCTTCTCCCTTCATGTCACTGAAGGGCAGAAGCCCAGAGAGGCAAAGAGAGAGACTACAGCAGCACAGCTGTCAGGTCTGTATGAGTTTCCTCTTGCTGCTATAACAAATGACCACGAACACGGTGGCTTAAAACAAGACAAACCTATTATCTTACAATTACAGAGGTTAGAAGTCCACAGTGGGTCTCACCAAGTCAAAATCAAGGCATCGGTAGGGCTCTACTCCCTACACGGACCCTAGAGGACAATCTGTTTCCTTGCCTTTTCCAGTCTCTAGAGGATGCTGCATTGTTTGGCTCGTGGTCCCTTCCCCATCCTCAAAGCCGGTGGTGCAGCATCTGCAAACCTCTCTGTGACTCCGACTCTTCTGACTGTCTCGTAAGGACTGTTGAAACTGTGCTGGGCCCAACTCAAGATTATCTCAAGAACCTTCCTCAATCACATCTGCCGAGCTCCTTTTGCCATGTAAGATAACATGCTCACAGATCCTGGGGAGTGGGACATGGACACCCTCTGCCTGCCACATGGGCAAGGACAATACTCGGCTCAGGTTCACAAGACCAAGTCCTGTGTGTCTTCTTGGCATTGCACAGAGGGCAATAACCGGTGCGTAGCATTGCACAGAAAAGTTGGCATTTCAGATTTTCTGGGAGGGGTCTTCTGGACGCTCCTCCTTAAATCACTCTAATATGATCAGAAATAAATATAAGATCCTTCTTACCTGACAGAGGCTGAAACCTGTAGATATCTCCTAAGGCCGTTGGTCATTAAACAATGTTGCCAGCCAAGAAGGCCTTCAAGGTGCACCACAGTCTAGATGGGCTTGCAAGGAGCCCCCATCGAGTGACATGTAAAATGATGTGGTTTTATTCAACTGAGGATGTGTCCGCTGAAGAAGGGAGGAACAGTGAACTGAGTCAACTCGACAGTTCAACAAATCCTCTTCCAGCACCTACTGTGTGCCAGCCCCCGGACTAGGCACAGAGTGCCAGAGAGAAGTAAGACACAGTCCCCAGCCTCAGGACTTGGGTGCAGGAATTGTTGCTGTCACCATTTTGACTTTATAAAGGAAGAAGCAGATGTCGATCGCGAGGGCAAGAGTGGTGGAGTCAGAGTCAAACCCAGACCTGCCTCACCCTACAATTCTGCTCTTAACTGCTTCACTGTTTGCAATTCCAGGGGACCCATTCTACAAATGCGGTGTGTGGGATGTGCTTCCCCCGATGCAGGGGCGATGACACCTCTCCCGGGGAAGGTTAGGAGAGGGTTTGTCGGGGAGATAATGACAATAGCTAACACATGCGGTGGACGTGCACCCCAGGCCCTGTGCTCTCAGAGATACATATATTAACACACAACCCCCTGGCCCCGACACCCTGATGAGGGTGGTACTACTGCAAACATCAGGTTAATTGGGGCACTGAGATAGAAAGATAGGAAGTCACTTGCCTAAGTCACACAGCCAGCAAGGGGTAGAGCTGGAATTCAGAAGCCACCTCTCTCTCTCCTCTCGGCATCAGAATGGCGTCTAGGGAGGCTCTGATGCAGAGTCGGAAAGTCACCTGTGGGCTGTGTAGGGGCTCGGAAGGGCCAGGCTGCTGGCCGGCTGGAAAGGAGTGGAGCATCCCACGCATTAGAGCACTCGCAGGTCACCAACGGCTCTTTGTGACCAAGACCTCAGCAAGAAGCCATCTACTGGCACCTGGACCAACCTGACCAAGATCTTGTCTGTTAGGAAGGCCATAAAAGTAAGGCAGGTACACAGTTCTCCAGCTGCTTCCAGAGCTCTCCAGAAACAGTTGCCACTGGTTTCAAAGTCGCCTTGGCCAGGTGGGTCAATGACTATTGTCCATTTGAAGGAGGAGTTCTGTGAAGAAGAGACATCTGGGATGCCAACTGGAGTGTGGAAAACAAAGCTCTCGCTCCGTCCCGCTGGGCTCCCAAGTGAGCCCAACGTAGGCTGGTGGGAGCCACTTCTCAGATACCGAGTTTCTCCTGCAAGACAAAGAGAGGGAAAGGTTTTCAGATGCTCTTTTCAGAAATCCTCTGGCCACCCACAACTCTCTTGGCCTACCGAGTGTGCAGTGCCCTAGTCTGTATTTAACTAAGCGATCCGTTTGGTGGAGGAGGGTGAAGGTTATCGGAGTCCCCTAAGCAAAGCATCAGCCACCTCATTTGCTGTCTTCGCTGGCAGACACCACTGTGACGTTCAGGAATCACCTTTAATCCTGGCTGCCCGTGCTTCCAGAAGATAATCACATCGTATGCCGTGGTGCACCTGGGCAGCTTGGCCTCCTGTGTCCTGGGTCCCACTCAACAACACATGCTATGGCGGGGCAGAGGGGTGTTCACGGCACTGGGGCTTTTCAGTGCATGGATTCACAGAATTCAAAACCTCATTGCCCGTCTCACCTTGAACAAGCAAAAATAGTTTCAGATGCATCTACCTTCCCACCCTCCTTAAATTCTGCCCTGAGATGGGCTGCCGGGCTGGGCTGGGCCGGGCTGGGCTGCAGGGGTTGGGAGGGTTCCACACAAGAGAGAGACAGGGAAAGGTGAGGAGAAGGTTATTGGTCTGGCCCATCCTCATCTAAGCCCTTTGTCCCCACCTCTTCCCAAGCCCCGGTTCAGAAAGCCACAGCCGCATCAGCTTCCCCAGCCAGCCTGGCGCTTTCCTCCCTAGCAATCTGCTTTCCACAAAAAAAGTGTTCTAAATAGAGCGGAACTGAGCAGGGGGCCGCAGCCCGGATGAAGCCCTCCCCTCCCTGGAGAGCCCCGCGTCCCACACGGAGGCCGGTCCATTCCCTGTGCCTCTCACTCAAAGCGTTGCTGCCCGGGAGCACCCAGCCCTGACACAGGCACAAAGCAGCACAAGTGGATTCTGCTTCTCCAGCACTTTGCCTGGGCTAGATCCTCCCTCCTCCCTCCCAGGCGTCCCGGGTGCCTTCTCTGGCCTCCTCTCCCTGCATCTGCCCTCAGAGACAACCAGGGGATCCTATTCCAGACGGGGACCCCAAGCCTTGCTGCGGTCAAAGCTCACTGTTAACCTGCTGAGTGAGCTTGAGGGATTCAATCAAGAACCCTGGTGTTCCTGAGACTGAGGTCTGAGAACAAGGACAACAATCTCTGTCACTGAATTACTGTTGGGTCACAGTTTTTATTAAGTTAGAGTTTCCTGTTGCCCTTGAGGGGGCCTGAGCTCCAGACTGGGGGTGGACCCTTAGACATTCCTCCTCGATGCTGGAAAAGTCTACCCAAAGCTCATCCCTACCAGGTGCAGAGCCAACAGCACCTTCTTGGATCCAGGCACGGCAAACACGTGGTTCTGCGCATTTTACTTATTACCACGGACATCAAGAACCATTCCGGTGCCAGCCAGGTTTTGTGGATGAGGTTCTCACACCCTCTGGAATAAGCATCACCCCCTTCAGCCCTCAGAGGACACGGCTCCCAAAGGGGACAGGGACTGGCTTCTCTGGCCAACTCCTGACTCAGGTTCCAAGCCCAGGTCAGGTGACACGGTGACAGCTCTGGACCATCCGCAGAAGGCTGTAGGGGTGGCAACGTGGGAGGGCAGAGGCAGGCGGGGGCACTCGTGGGGAAGCCGTGACAGCGTAGCGGACCCCACCCTCCACCCCAAGCCACTTCCTGGGGCCTCCTCCGAGTGAAATCGCAAGTGAAATCGAGCCGATTCCGTGACCTGTCGATGAGTCAACTCCGCCCTGCTCTCCACGGCCTCCCTGAATTCAGGACCTCCAAGAATATCGATTCATCCAACCAGGCAGAGGCAGGGAATTTAGAAAGTGGAATTAACTTAAAACAGAAAGTGAGAATCAACAAGGCTTATCCCCATCAGTGTGGGGGCACCTCCCCCCCATCCCAACACAGCAGGGAAAGAGAGGAGCGGGGAAGGAGGGCGCCGATCGATAGACGGATGGATCGGAGGCACGGTTTACAATTTGCAAACAGGGGCCCTTGATGACCCAATGTATTTATAAACAAAAATAACACTTGTTCGAAGGTGGTTTTTTTTTTTGGTTTTGTTTTTTTCCCCAGCCACATATGTTTATGAACTAGGAAAAAGACAGTTCCCTTCCAATCTCCTCTGCTCAAGTCTGGTTTAGAGCAAAAAAAAAAAAAAAAAAATTAAATTGCTGAAACGAGGTATTTTTTTTCCCCTCTGGATGAACTGTTTTACAATAAGCTACCTGCTGGGGTCAGGAAACGTGAGATCAGTGGCTTTCTGCTCACACAAAAACTCGCGAGGGGGAGTCACACCGAAGAGCCCTTGCAGAGAGACCGTCCCCCGCCCCCAACCCCTTTGGACCTGCTCCAGCTTTTGTTGGAAACCGTCTCTCTCCTCCGCTTCCCCTCCTTCCCTCCCTCTTCTCACTCAGCCAGTGGCCCCCTCTCCTGGAGGGGAGCAGCCCCCGCCAGCAACCTTGCCCCCCTCGGGAAGACAGAAGGTGAGTCGGGGGCGAAGACACAGGGGCGGGGAGGAAGGAGCTGCTCCCTGTGCCCTGACAGGAAACATATTTGCTTTGCTATTAGGTGTATGATGCGCAAAAGAGAGGCATGATCAAAATCAAAATAAATAGCGCGCGGAACCAGGCGGCCCCTCCCTGGGAAGGGTAATTGCACAGGATGAAAGTTTATCCAAACACATGAGAAAAAACGGTTCATGCTGGAGGACAGGGCAAGGAACGTTCCTTACTGGAAAGGAAATTTGTTTATGACATTTTATTTGCTTCTTATTTTTTAATGCTCTTCTGGCCCCATGTCCTGTAAACACACCAGCTTTTCCATTCTCTCCTGGTGCCAGGAGAGCCGGAGGTGGGGCTGGTGCCAGAGTCCCGGCGGCTGAAGCCGTGCAGCTACAGGAGCCCACACCCAGGCCAGGGGGTCTGAGGGGGACCCGCCGGGTCTTAGTGTGCCGGGAAGGGCGTGCTTTGAACTCTGAGTGCGGAAACAGGGAGAAGGCTGTCTGGGCCGTGGGTTCCCCACAGGCTTGGAAATCAGCTCGCTCGCTCTGTGCCCCAGCGCGGGGGGAGACAGAAAGGGCTTTGAGTTCCCCATGTGTGTGTCTCACGGAGGATCCTGCAGGGCCTCTTTCCCCAGTAGATGGAACTGACCGATTCTGGAGAGAACCCCGTCTTTGGGAGAAGCAGCTTGGCTGACGTTAGAGTCAGGTGTGATGCTGAGAATATCTAGGACTTGTGGGCCAGTGTCTGCAGCTCAGCTCTGTCCCAACACCAAACAGAAACACCCCAGCCAGGGTGTCAGTGACACCACCTCACAGCGGGACAGCATGACGCCATGGCAGAGTTCAGTTCACAGGCGAAGTCTCCCCTTCCCTCCGGGCACAGAGAGCATTTGAGCCAGCACTGAGGCAGAAAGGCCCATATGGCTCCACGTTCAGAGCACAGAGACAGCCCAGATGCCACACGGATTGAGTGCCACACTCCTGGCACTGTCCTAAGTGCTGCGCCTGCAATAACTCAGAGCTTGCAACAGTCCCAGGAAGCAGTTTAAAGGAAAGGATGTTGGTTTCATGCCTCAGGTTTAAGTCTGGATGGAAGCTGGAGCCCATTCTACTAAGTATCACAAGAATGGAAAAACAAGCACCACATGTACTCACCATCCAGTGGGTACTAACTGATCCACGCTTATGTGCACATATGGAAGTAACATCCATCAGGGGTCAGGCAGGTGGTGGGGAGGAGGGAATGGGTATGTTCACACCTAATGGGTGCGGCGTGCACTGTCTGGGAGGGGCACGCTTGTAGCTCCAACTCAGGCGGTGCAAATGCAATATATGTAAATTAAACATTTGTACCCCTATAACATTTTGAAATAAAATAAAGGAAAGGATATTGAGGCACAGAGGGTGAGTCACTCGCTCGAGGTCGCACTGTTGGAGGTCAGCAAAGAAGGTCTGGCCGCGGCAGTCCGGGCCGGGACTTTGCCCTTTGCCACTTCTCTCTCCTGCCAGGAGTCCTGAAGTTTCTAACCTTGGCAGTAGAAGAGCTCCAAACCTTTGCACCAGGCCTACGACAATGGGGCGCCCAGAAAGCCAGCACCCATGGGCCTCAGTGGCCCAAGCTGGACCAGAGTAGCCCCAGAGGGGGTTTGGCTCGTGTGGCAAAAACTGTTGAGCTCCCCAACATTCATGTTCTCTGTCCCTCCCTCCACAGAGCTGGATGCTTCCCAGCTCTCTGGCATCCAGGTGGAACCCGTGATTAACCCCTGACAATGGAGCGGAAGTGACAGGTGTCCCTTCCAGGCCGCGGCAGTCAAAGACGAGCATGTCCTCTCATGGCACTCTCTCTCTCTGTTTGCTGGCAGACAAGGAGGACGCCCTCAAAGCCGGTGGTGTCCTAAGACAGAAGGAGCCTGGTCCCTACGTTTGCACAGGAAAAAGAGCCTCCTGCCCCCACCACTGCCACCTCACCTTCAACTGACACGTAAATAAGACAAACTCATTAGGTGGCAGGACTGGGCTTCAGGAGTGTTTTGTTGCAGCAGCCTGCCGGGACTGATACGGTGATGGCCGGAACACGAGAACCATAACACTGCTCTTAGCCGCAGGGGACTTGTGCGCGTGCTCTGTGGCAAGTCACCCACTCTCCCTCAGCCCTGGTTTCCTCATCTACAAAAACGAGGTCTCAGTACCTTCTCACAGAATCATCGTGGGATTCCAACGAGAAGCTTTGCAAAGAGCTTTAATGTTGTAAAGCCTCGTGGCCCCGTTGGACTTCATCATCTCCTAAGCTGCCTGATTTTTCTTGGCTGAATCTCCTATCATTCTCTCAAGTCTGAAACCACTCCTGGTGACCGTGGCCACAGGTGACTTCCTCCTTGTTTGTATGAGGTAAGAAGGGGGTGAGCTTTCAGCGCCTCTCTTCCCAAGAAGAGGTGAAGCTTCTGCTTCCCTTTGCGTTCTCCTCTACCTTCCTTTATTCGCTCACTGGCCCCATGGAAGGAGTAATCAGAGAGCAACCGGGGACGGCCTCCTCCTCCCTCCTGGGGCCTGCTCACCTTTGATCCCCAGGTGGTGAGCCCTGAACCCAGATCCAGTCCCCATGGCAAGGGATCTGCCGCTTGATACCCAACTTCTCTGCTTGCAAAGTCGGATACTAACAGGTAGATCCCTTTTGCTTCTTCCATAGATCTCCCTGTCACAGTAAAACTCTTTGCATATTAATGGCCGGGTCTTATTTTGTTTGGTTTTTTGGTATTTCTCCCTATTAGGATGAAGCTCTTTAAGAATATTGATCTAAACTTTTGAATCGATATTTCTCTTTCCCACCTTAAAAATGAACCTCACTCACAGATAACTGGCAAGAACCAGACACATGGTATTTTCAAGAAGAGTTTCTGCAGGGAAAACAACCAATCAAGCAACAAACAAAATATCTGTGCTGTTCAGAAAACACTTTATTGATTAATCGTGGGCAAACAAAAAACAGGCAAAGTTGGCGGTACACACAGTAACAGGCTGTTAACAGGAAAAGTCAACCCAACATCTTTCCTGTACATCTACCATGCAAAAGCCACCATGCTGCAACTCTGAGAGCTCTGACCTTCAGATTGCCCATGACCTTGGTTTTGAACCCCAACTCTCACATAAAAGACTCTGTCAAAGCGAGTGATCCCTGTAAGCCTGTTTTCTGATGATTAAACGAGGGAGTCCATGAAATGCCATCACAGTGCCGGCCATGTGATCCTGAGCGTTATCGGGCATTTCAGGGATAAATTTCAATGCGTAAAGGAATGACCCAGTTCCTCCTCCTATGGGGGTACAGAGAGAGTGTGAGAGTTGATTGGGAAAGAAAGGGGTACCCCAAATAAGTTCATTACAAGTGCATCCATGAGATACTAAAGTGCTCTGTTCAAGGAAGGAAGGGTCAGCGAGTACCTATAGATGCCAGATGCATTAAAACAATATGTGAGTGAGAGGTCACAACTGGCTGAGATGGCCGGGGAAATCCAGGAAGGCTTCCGAGCATTTGAGATGAGCCTTGAAGGACTGGCAAGATACCAGCAGCCTAAGTGCCCAACACCTATTCTTCAAAAAATAGACTCTTCCATGAAGAATTGCCAAAGATTTAAAAATCACGCTGAATTTAAAAAAATCATTATTGGAATGTGCGAGGAACTTTCCTAAGTAAGCAGTTCCAGAACATTCCCAACTCTTGGCTACATGAGTAGTGAGTGGGCAGGGAACCATAATGTCCCAGATAGTCTAGCAAGATGGACCTTCCAAGGACAGTCGCCAGGGGCAGACCTGCAAAAGGACATTTAGGATCTGACCCTGCACAACGTGCACTGCTGCACTGGGCCCTACAGTGAGTGGTGGCACCGCCCATGAGACCCGAGCACCCAAGAACTGCATTGGGCCGTACCGTGGATGTTTAAAATGACGGGTAAAAAATGTTCCATCTAGTTTAATTTCACTGCAGCTCCTACTTGGAAACGGAGTAGACCGAGTGTCTGTCCAGCCCTTGGGGTCCCAATATTTCACTCTATGGAGAGTGACAAGCCCCGGTCAGGCCCTAATGAGCACACACATCCCCACCTTGAACTGTTCTCTTCCAGGCTGGAATAAGCTGCCATGGTTCTAGGATGGAAAGGTCACAGCTTAGAGACAGGTGTACTCTGTTCCCTCCCAATGCTTGTCCTTATGCCCACTTCACGTTTAATGAGGGACAAAGCCTTTGCCTTATAGCCTGGAACCTAATGTTAGGAGTTCAAGACAGAGGATGGAAGGGACCCAGAGGACCACCTGATAGGACCCCACCCCCACCCCGAGACACCACGTCACGGGCACCCGCAGTTCCCAGGCCAGCCAGAGCCCTAGGCAGAGAGTTTTATGAGCAGGACAACATGTTCTCCATCCTTGCTCTCTTCTCTCCTCCAAAACCCAGACCTGAGTTACCGGAGAGGGTGGGAGGTTGGGGGAAGGGGCGGGCAAAAGAGGAAGAAAAGAAGGAGACGGAAAACAATTTAAAAAAAAAAAAAGAAACCTTCAACAGAACTTGATAACCCACAGGCCGCGTGATCAGCGCCGGATGGCACACAAAGCCAAAAGGCAGGTCCCAGGACGGGTCAACTTAAGACTTAATATTTGCCTTTCGCTAAGCAAACTAATAAATCCCCTACGGTTTTAGCCACGCAGAGCTCCCAGTTTTTATTTATTGGTCAAAACGGCAAGCAGGGTTTTTTCCCTGTCTTAGTCACCCCGGGGGTAAACAGTGGTCCCTCTTCCATCCCTCCTGTCATCAGCCTGTGCGTGTATTTGCCTTCTCCCTCAACAAACTCACGCTCAGTGCAACTGACAACGAGTGCAAACAGCTTTGAAGTATTCTTTGGTAATGGACTTCCCGGGACAGCCCCGTCTGTGACTTGTGCAGCCAAAGGCAAAAGGAGAAAGAGCTACTACTTGCCCGGAAGCGGAAGACACAGCTAGACCAGGGAAGGCTGAGAACCTGACACGCGGCAGGAGCCTTAGAGGACTGTCGAGACCAACCACTGTCCCTTCCCTGTCCCATTTTACACATAGGAAAACTGAGGACCAAAGAAAAGCTTGAGCGACTTACACATGGTCTGGAGGGAGTCGAAGCAAAGGCATGACTGGTGCCCAGGTTTCCAGACCCTTCCCAGTTCAGGGCTCATTTCAGGCCTGGCTGCTCCTTGACTGAATCCAAACTTCACAGAACAAATCCCTTTATCAAAAGGATTTCTTCTGTACAATTTGGATTGAGTCAAAAGGCTTTGCTCAAGGACCCAAAAGGCCACGTGTGGCCTGGAGGCTGCAGGTTCCCCACCCCTCTTAAATATCCAAGGTCGGTAGCCACTTTCAAGGTCACATCCTTTAAACTGCAGCCCTCTGACCGAGGGATTCACTTCCCCACCAGAACCTCCTTTCTCTCCGTCAACACAACCTTAACCTTTTCCCATACAGGTTTCCAGGGCCATTTGAAAAGGATCAAAGTTTTCCTGTGGGTCAAGTTTCAATGCCAGGGAAAAATCTCACAGAGCAGTTTGGACAAAATTGAGGGGTGAGGGGGGGTGTCAGGGAGCTAATTTGAAATTAAGTTATGCTCACAAAGCATTGAGGCAAGATGAGTGTGTTCGGCACGTGCTTGTGTTGTACCTTGGGCAGTGACTGATACGCTATTCCAACATGGAAGGGCAAGTCTTTAAGCCATGGACTCCTAGAAAGCTGATGGCTTAGGCGTCACATCTGCAAGCACCGTGGATGTCAGAGCTCAGAGAGGCCCCAGGGATCACGTGGCCCCACCCCCTCATTTTACGTGGATGGAACTAAGAAGATGAGGGACTTTCTGAGACAAAAACTCAGGTTTTCCTGTCTCCCTTCCCTGTGATTTCACCTGCATGAAACACACCACTGGGATCCGGGAACAGGAGACTGAGATGTGGGGGAATAGGGCAAAATGGCTT